>OY986969.1:24694513-24830223 GCA_963920575.1 Narthecium ossifragum | reverse complement strand
GGGGGGGGGGATCTGGTTTTGAGGGCGCGGACGAGGGGACGGATGGCATCGGAGGAGGCGATGAGGTCCTTGTTCTCGTCGTAGAGAGAGAGGTTGAGGATGGCGGTGACGCCCTGTTCCTGGAGTTGGGGATTGGGATGGGAGAGCAAAGCTACCCGAGGGTGGACGGCGCGCCAACACAGGTTATACGAGACCAGTACTCGAGCCATCGTGCTCTCCTCCCTCCCCCGTCGGCAAGCTCCAAGTAGCCGTCATTGGTGGCCGCCCCGACAGTCACTGCGCCGCTGAGTCCCTCGCCGCCGCCGGCATCTCTACCTACTTATTCGAGAGCTTTTTCTTTGGCTCCAAGCCCGATGGTGGCGCCATCCCTCTCTCCATACTCACAGACTTCTCCCTCCCCCGCCTCCCTCGTTGACCGCCGGGTTTCTCGCATGCACCTCCTCTCCCGTTCGAACTTCCTCTCCAACTTCTCCCACTTCCTCCCTGTGAGGACCCGTACCTCCAACCCGGTCCGACCGCGTTAGGTCAAGGGTCTGGATTTGTGGTTTGGCTCGGTTGGCCATGGGATGCGATCGGTTGATCGCATCGCTGTTTTTGACCCCAGTGGCATTTTGGTAAATATGCTCTGTGAGGACCTGCCCCTCTTTCCCCTTTTGGCTTGTGTTGACCCCAAGGGCAATTTGGGAAATTGCGCCTTGGCGGTCGTTCCACACTGGGTGTGTACACACAGACCTTGTTTGATGCTTGTGTTTGTTAGAAAGGTTAGGTGGGACCTAGTTTGGGAGTTCTGGGCTTGGGCCCGTTTTCCAGCCCAAGTTTGCACTTATGGGCAGGGAGGATCGATCCTTGGGTCGTGGAGGATCGATCCTGCATGTGCCTGGAAGTCTTTGTCGGTGGCTTTCGAAGGACGACCACCGCGGTGGCCGTCGCTTTGTCAGGGGAGGGAAGACTTTCCCTCCCCTCCCCCAGCTTTTCCCCGGCCTTACCCCGCCCCCTTCCCCTGCTCTTTCCTCCTTCTTCTCTTCTTCTTCCTCGCGGCTCTGCTTTCCCCTGTTCCGGTTGAGAGCTTTCGCTCACCGTTCTTCCTCCTTCGGCCACCTCTCCGGGAGCTTGAAGGCTCGTTGGGTTCGTGGCAAGGCGAGGAAGGTCCTGGGGTAGGACTTGTGGATCAAAGCTGCTATGAGGAGGTAGGGATCCCACTCAAACCCCGGCTTGCTTTTGAGGGTTTAAATCCGGTTTTGTTTTCTTGTTTAATCTCCTTGTGGAGTTGTGGTTTCCCGGTTTTGAGGCCTTGAGTAGCCTCGTGGTACTCAGATCTACCAACCCACCAAGTTTGGTGAGGTTTGGTTGTGTTTTCCGGCGGTTCTCCGGCCGGAAGCACACCGGAACCCATTTGTTGGGTGATCGATCCTTCTGGGAGGAAGGATCGGTCCTCTGGTGTTGGCTTGCTGCGCCCAGCACATGATCGATCTTCTTATGGGAGGAGATCGATCATAGGGCCTGGGTAAGCATGGTTACCCTTCGTCCCGAGAATGATCGATCTTCCTGGGAGGAAGGATCGATCTTCCCTGGTGCGACTGGAAGGGCGTCCTCTGTCACCAAAAAGATCGATCTTCCTGGGAGGAAGGATCGATCTTCTTTGGCTCGACAGTGAGGGAGGTTCACTGTTGCTTGAATGATCGATCCTTCCTTGGTAAAGGATCGATCCTTCAGTAGCAGAGAAGGTTTTCAAGGGTTTTGCCCGCGGGGCTTCGCATGTAAGTGGGTTTTGACGGTTTTGCCCTTGGGGCTTCTATGCTTTACATCATGCTTGAATGTTTACTGCTTTGTGGTTAACCGAGGGAGTAATGAACCCTCAGGAATGCTTAGTGTAACTGGGCCATGGGTTATGCCCTTTTATCGCTTTATGGTGAACCGAAGGAAGTCATGATCCTCGGGAGTGTTTAGAATAAATGGGGCGAAGGCGTGCCTTTGCTGTGTTGCATGTTACCGCTTTATTCATATCCTGCCCTGCTCCTGTGCATTAAACATGCTAGGTTGGACTGGGTGGGGTTGACCCGTGCACTCCGGTGATCTAGGACTAAGCGTGGGATGCCGTTACCCCGGTAAGGGTGTCCTACAAGTATCGTCCGGCCCACTCTGTGTCAAGGACCGTCGGAGGTAGCTCAGTCCTTGAGCAGTGACTATCGGAGGGACGTAGGTTGGACAGAAACCCTGGGGGGGGAAGGACATCGATGGGATCGATGGACTCCCTGGCTAGGCTTAGTCTTGGGTCAAGAGTTAGGGGTCCTGTTGGCTCTGTGGCTTGGAGTGCTGAGAGATGGTAGTCTTAACCTCGGTCGTTCCGCCAAGTGTGGAGATCCCGCTTGGGGAAGGGTGTCCTACCAGTAGCGTCATGTCCACCCTGGGTCAGGGATTGTCGGAGTTGTCCATCCCTGAGCAGTGGTTGTCGGAGGGGCATACTTGGGACAGGAATCCTTCGGGTTAGTGATGGGATTTATGGGGTCCTTAGCAAGCCTCGGTACTTGGCCTCAGAGTTGGTTCGTTGGGTTTGCCTCTTAGCGAGAGTGGTAGAGTAGGACCCTGCTGAGTTGTTGCTCATTCCTACCTGGACTGTGTGTTTGCAGGTGCGGGTCCTCGTTCTCCTCCGGTGCTTCCCCGTCGCCAGTCCCGTGGTAGCGCGCCGGCACCTGACCATGTCTGAGGGTCAGGATGGTTTCGTTTGTGCGTTCGCGGAGACCCCGGTGGGTAGTGTAGCTTCTTTTTGGGGACTGTTGATCCCTTGTAGCTTGTTGTACTAAACCCTGTTAACTCTTTTATTACTGTTTTGTAATAAATATTAATAGTTGTTGTTTAGTCCTTTGCTTCCGTTTGTGCCTGTTGGCAGCTGTTTCCGTCAGCTGTCCTTTAGTCTCAACTGTTTCCGCCAGTTGAGGCTAGTGGTTTTAGGCTTTTCCCCTCGCGGTCCCGGCCCGGGTGCGTTCTGCGGGTCGGGGCACGACATGCTCCCTGGTGGTCAGTTTCACACCCGCGTGTGCACACACTGACCTTGTTTGTGTTAGTGTTTGATTAGAATGGTTAGGTGGACCTGGGATCGGAAGATCCGAGCTTGGGCTTGCGTTTTAGCCCAAGTTTTGCCTTCTTGGCAAAGGGGATCGATCTCCTTGAGAAGAAGATCGATCTTTCTGTTAAGAAGATCGGTCCTCTTTGAGCAAAGGATCGATCCTCCCCTTCCAGCAAGTCAGGGCAGTTGAACCTGCGCACGGCAGGTGAGCTTCTTCGTTCTCCCTTGTCAGGAGAGCAGGAGAGGAGAGGTCTTCTCCTTCACCCTCTCCCCCACCTTCCCCGGCCTTCCTTCTCCTTCACTTCTCCCTCCTCCTCTTCTTCCTTCTCTTCTTCTTTCTTCTCCCTGGCTGTTTCTTCTTCCCGCAAGCAGAGCTTGCTCTGTTTCTCTTTCCGGGCAGCCAGCTTTCTTCTCTCCGTTCTCCCTCCTCCGACCACCATTTTGGGCATTCTAAAGCTTGTTGGATTCGTGGCAACGAGAGGAAGACTCCTGGTGTGGTGTGGAACCTCGTTGGTGGCTGGTTTGCGAGGGATCAACCGAGGAATGCGCAGTCCGGTAGGTGTTCTACCTACATGAGTTAATTAATGGGTTTAGTTAAATCTAGCCGTTAGATTTTGATGAAATTATGTTGTTGAATGCATGTTGCTTAATTTAGTATTTGATTTAAGTTTCATGAACTTTGGTTAAGATTTCAGTAGGATTTATATATGATAAATCTCGGATTTCCGGTTTTCTACTGTTCTTGAAGAACAGCCGGCTTGCGGTGAGTTTTTTGGCTTGTACATGCATGATCTTGGATTTTTATGAGAGCTAAGAGTTGTAGATCTATGAGTCTACTTTCAAACCCAATTGATTTCATATTTTTCCGATTTTTCTACGAGTTTTGGTGATTTTTATACGAAACTGTGTCAGAGTAGAGTTGCTGATGAATAGTGCCACGGATGATCCGTGGATCGACCGTCGCGGCCTCCACGGTCGACCGTGAGCCCAAAAATCAGCAAAATTAACTCTCACGGTCGATCCGTTGATCGACCGTCAACCTCAGCTTCTTCACGGTCGATCCGTGGATCGACCGTGAGCCCGAAAAATAGCGAAATAGGCCTTCACGGTCGATCCGTTGATCGACCGTCAACCTTAGCTTTTCCAAGGTCGATCCGTTGATCGACCGCCAGCTTTGAATAGTGTTGTTAGTGGATTTTTGATGTTTTATCATGTTTGATTCTTCGGGATTCATGTGATTGGTATTCCTAGAGATCTCGATGGCTAGCATGTTCTAATTGGTTGCTTTTAGATGATTAATTGTTTGATTCTCGGCATGTCTAATTAGATATAAATCATCCTTGTTTAATTAGCAATTAATCACATATCATGCTTATTTATATGTATATTTAGCTTGTGGTTGAACCAAGGGAGTTATGCCCCTTGGGATGTTTAGCTAATTACATGGGCCGATGTGTGCCCTAGTTGATGTTAATTGCAAATGTGTTTGATTATTATCTGTGTGGCCGGGGTTGTGCCCCCGTTGTAGAAACTGCTTGTTAACGGTCCGTAGGCGCCGTTATAATATTATATTATTGTAGTTTAGACCCATGCTATGTTTACCCTCCGGCAAGCTTGACGCTTCGCCTAGCCCGTGTATGTTGTCTTGGCATACTGTTGCATGCTGCTATTCCTGTATCTCTGTGCTTGAGCATTGCATGCATCTGTCTGCATTAGAAGCATCAGGCTAGGTGGTAGACGATGGTTTCGATCGTTGATCCGGGGTTCTCGGGTAGTCCGGATCTAGCCCTAGGGCCGGGGTTTGGGGTAGTCGAGGATTAGGACGTGACTGTTATCAATGATGATTGTTTGATATCATTCGAGGATTATTAGGTAGTCGGACTGGAATATTATTGTTTGAGGTTTAGAGGTCGTGTCGGTTCTCCAAGGCCAAGTGCTAAGGATGGTTGTCGATGTCCCTGACGTGTGTCCCCAGGCAGTGGTTTCCTGCTGGGTAAAGGGTGTTCCTACTGGTTCTGGTTCTTTGTTTCCTCCCAGCGTGTTTGGTTGATTTTCCCAGCGTGGTCGGTTGAGAAGAGTAGGATCCCTTGGGGAATTGATAGGGGTTATGGGACCCCGTGGCATCCTTTAGACTTAGGCGGAGGAACGACACTGTTGTGTTCCCTTTACTTTGTGAGTGACGTAGCGTAGAACCCTACTGAGCAAGCTTTGTTGCTCACTCCTACCTGGGCTGCATCGGCGATGCAGGTCGATGCAGTCCCTTCTTTTTCAGGTTGTTGCGGTGTTGGAGGCGGCACTCCCCTTGGTGGTGCGTGAGATCGAGGATATCATTAATTTATTCTATTCAATTGATGTACAGCTTTAAATGTATAAATTGTAATTTGAAGGAGATATATATATTTGTATTTCAATTTGATGTAAATTGATCAGAGGTTGCTGTACTAGATGACGTGAATCATTATTACATCTTTTTAAAGTCAAACTGTATTATGATTTGATGATAGGATAGTTTAAATTCTTTGTGAATATTTGTAATCATGCACCATGTTTAAAATTGATATTCAAAGGGGAGGCTCTCGCCGTTTGATTTAGAGTTTAGGACCCTCACGTCCCGGGCTGAATGGGTTTTCTGGGTCGGGGCGTGACACTCCACGACCATCTCCACATCCCCATGCTCCGCCGCAAGGTCCTAGACTCCTTCCTCCGCTCCCGTGGCGCCTCCTGCGGCGCCCACCTCATCCTCGCCCTCATCACTTCTCTCGACATCCCATCCTCCTCTTCCGATCCTTACATCATCCACTACATCTCCTCTGGTTCCCAGGAGTCCCTCGCCATCGGCGTTGATGACGCCGACGGCACCAATCACCACGTCGCAAGATCCAAGACTTAACGTCGTTGAGTGTTCAGTAGTAAATCGAATAATTTTGGTAATATATGGTTCATTTTGAGCGGTTTTAAAACACAGTGTCTAAACTGAATATTTTCTAAATTATAGGGTAGTAAAGTGTTATTTTCCCAAAGGAAAATGTATTTTAGTCTTCTGCCAGGTATTTTAGATTTATTATCTCAAAAATTATTTATTTAGGCTAATAATAAGTTCCATGGAGCTAATAACAAGTGCCACCCCTGTATTTGTTTCCGGCCTCCATGATATGAGTGAGCCCATGGGCGCTAAGAAAGAACAAAAATTACTCTGAGAAAGCCCAACACTAGCGGGCCACTTGGCATTCTCATGACGTTCCATGTCCTTGGAATATATAAAATAAAATAAAAAACCTAGAGAGTCCAAGTTCAGAATTTCGACCCAAATTTCTTTAAGTCCGTCCCTCAATCTTTAAGGCCACATCCGCCGAATAACGGCAGTCCGACTTCACCAAAATTCTTGGCCCATGCCGAGTTGTATTTAGAGCTCTGCATCGTTTTTTTAGGTTTAGAACAGTCCATAAAGGAAAACGAAAGTGGAAAGTTGGAGACACTCCATAATTAAGTCGCTCGAAATAAATATTAGTGCACTAATATTAAATAAAAAACCAGCTCTTTGATTGTGTCGTGATGCTCTTTTTTTAAACAACGTCTCGTTTTTTTAGCATCAATTTTGCTATTTTATAGAATGAGTCTATGAAAGAAGTTAGCTAGCTGATTGCGAAATATACCAGCCTCTTTTTTTAAATAGAATCAATTGGTCTGGATTACATACTCAATTAATAAAAAAAAATAGATAAAATTGAGGTGTTTTCTCGCCGTGCAAATCTGACTCAATCAAACCCTAAATCTCATTTCACGCAATCTCTTTTTTAAAGAGCAAAAAATTTGACCTAAAAAACCCTTTCCTTCATAATTTTGGTTTAAATTGCATGATAAATTTTAGGGTTTTTTTCTTGTATATCATCACCTACATTTTCATGATTTCATGAGAAGTCGTCTAGATTTTCATTTATTGTATTCTACTACATGTATTATTCTTTAATTTGTAAAAAAAAGACATGTTGTTAGCTTCCGTTATTTAAGAATCTAATATCGAATAACAACTTTTTAAAAAAAATTATCATGTCAGAGTACATGTGTCAAATGCTCATACAAAAAAGTCTATAATTAGACAATGCTATATTTCTCGATAATAAAATATTCAATGTGAGCTTATGGTTACATTAGTTCGTGCCAAACTCCACTCGATGAACGACACAAGCGTTTTTAAACTTTTGTCAAAGGAATTGCCTCATCATCAACGACATTTTGCTAAATTTCGTCAAGAGTTTAATATTAATTCATTTATATTTGAGATTTTACCGTAAACTACAAGGAGAAATATGATTATATCAAACATTTAAATATTAATCTAAATTCTATAATCCCAAATCCAATAATGAAAAAAAAAAGTTTAAGACTAGTGGGGGACATCACGTCAGTATTTTTAAATATTCAGTGTGAGCTCGATGTACGACGCATCAGCATTTTTAAATTCAAATGAATTGCCTAATCATCAACGATATTTTATTAAAAATTCTTCCCGTCTAATTTGTTTGGAATCAAAACATATTTAATGATATGGCAATCCATTAGATAAAAATTTAAAACACTAGCATGTTGTTCATTAGATAAAAATTTAAAACACTGGCATGTTGTTCATGAAGGGTCTGTTTCCAAACACTACGTCCGTGAAAATTGGAGGACGGATCCCAGAAACGCGTGGTCCACGCATCCCCATCCCTTGGATCCCAACGGAGGCTGCCAAACAGTGTCCGAGTGGAGCTTGAAAGTGACGTGGTACCAATCTCATACTAAAAATTATTTATTTGACAAAAAATTATAACACCCGCGTGTTTTTCATTGATGCCCCGTTTGGCTCGTTAGAATGAGAGCGAATCCGACGAATCCCGAAATCTACGGATTCTGCTGTTTAGCTCGCTGACGGATTTCATTTTCGAACTCCGTTTTCGACGTCCGCTCGCGTTCGGCGTCCACCGAATGTTTCCACGGTGGCGTGAGACACATGATCAATGCAAGTAGCAACTTAAACAAAGTAGCACAGAAACGATGTAGTAAAGAAAATTGGTTATCCAACGAAGCATTGATTATAGGTCTGTTTGACAGCATGGAATGGGGGCGAATGAATACCTGGAATCTATGGGTTCAAGATTCCCGGATCCCGGATTCCACGTTAGATGCGTGCCAAACATACCCTCTGTATATAGAGTTTGTAGAGTTTACAGTTTCCCAATCCTTCGGACTTAAAACTAGAAAAGGACTTTAGAAAGTGACATGTTTAATCCCTGTCTGAGTACCACCACAAACACATATATAGAAAATGATCCCTAAAATTACAAGGAGAAATATGATATTTCAAACATTTATTAGAATTAGTTGAGGCATTATAATATTAATCTTAAAATTCTATAAATTCCAAATCCAAGAATGAAAAAAGAAGTTTGAGACGAGTGGGGACAGAACGTCAGCAGAAACCATAGAGAGACATCACCTCACAGTCCAGTGTCCACCACCAACCTTCCATCATGCCCCACCGCAGGATTGCCTCGAGATCCTGTTCCCCCTATCGATACAGACCCAGTCGGACCGTTGACCCACCAACTTCCCCACAGCAACCAAGCCACGTGGACCTTCACGGAATTTAGCGTTTGCCGCACGGCACCATACCGTACCGGATTCAAAACAGCGACACTTCCCGTATCGTCTCAAATCCGATATTCCTTTAATTAAAGCCCAACTGGAGCATCTCAAACTGCAGGTAAATATCCATTAATTATACCGTTTTTAACTGAAAGCCAGACCATCGTCGTTGCTTCTCACCGACGAGAGAGAGAGAGAGAGAGAGAGGAATGGCGGCGGAGAAGTGTGGGGCTTTATTTGGGAAGAAGGCGGCGGAGCTCGTGGAAGAGCTCAGGGAGGGGTTCAATGGGGGGAGGACGAGGAGTTATGAGTGGAGGGCCGGGCAGCTGCGGGCGATGCTGAGGATGGCGGAGGAGAAGGAGGAGGAGATCAAGGATGCGATCTATGCCGATCTTTCTAAGCCTCGGCTGGAGTCCTTCGTTCAGGAGGTTATATTATTTCTCATCTCAATCTCTGCGCTGTTTTCTCGCAAAGTTCGAAATTGTTGCTCTGATTCGGAAAGGCTTTGACTTTATGGTCACTACGGATCAATGTTGACCTTTCTTTAATTAGTGTTGCAAATTTTTTTTTTCTAATTCAATTTCTTGCTATAAAAGTGGACTGCTTGAGTTCTATACTTTACTATGCACAATCAAATCTAGCAATTTGTCTACGGTTCTATGAATTATCATTCTTGGGGGTGTCCTTAATTTCATTATATAAAATAGGATTTATCATAGTTAAATTTCGAAGTTATAGTAAAGTTGGTCTGCTACTCTGGATGGAGCCATACTATACCTGTAGATTGTACTTCACCATACACAGTGCGATGGTCTTAATTTCTTAGATGCGTTTCTTCTAAATGAACTTCTGCTTGTTTTATTCTATTGGTCAGTCCAATCTTAACACGTTCGCGATTGTCTGTAATGCAGATTTCGTTGTTCAAGTCTTCATGTGTTTTGGCTCTCAAGGATTTGAAACTGTGGATGAAACCCGACAAGGTATCAGATACTAAGCCGTGTTTGTAGCTGTTGAAGAGCTGCGTGTTATTGTTCATATGGCTGTTGAGAAGCTATCATTAATATCTGCAACTGTTGTGATACTATCTAGGTGGCTACTAAGATTACAACTTTCCCATCGTCAGCGGAGATTGTTTCAGATCCCCTCGGAGTTGTGCTAATCATTTCAGCATGGAACTTTCCGTTTTGTATGTGACACATCCGTTTTATTCTTCCATGCATTAATGCTAAGTCGAAAGTGGAAGTGAGAAAATAATCTCTAGAGCAATGATCTCTTAGTTTGTTGTTACCTGTTGTCTGTCTTCTTAGCTGCATACTAATTGCTAAATATCAGCTAGCAGAGCGATCCGTTGATGTTGCCATGCCTGTCCTGTCTCCTAGTTTCCTTCTGCAGCTGAACCATAGGCATCGCTGTAGTTTAAAGACTTATACCTCATCAGTTAACAATTATGTGCTGCTGATATCATAGTTGATGATGCTATGATGCTTCGAGTGCAATATGTGGTTGGATCCATTATCCCCATGTTTTCAAGAACTTCAAACATTTCTGTTTGCTCACAATCTCTATTTCGAGTCAGAACATTAGAATGACCCAATATGTACATGTGCTTTTGTTTGATCATAACATTTATGCTTCAATTCTAAATTCCAGCTCATAGAGGCGTTTGGAAACATAAAGAATGTTCACTTCTTGTCAATGTTACTTGAAATTCTGCTTCTTAGTCTGGAGTCTGGATTCTGGAGATTGCATCACAAGCGGAATAATTTGCATTGTTTTTCCTCCAGTGTTAACCCTCGATCCAGTTGTGGGAGCTATTGCAGCTGGCAATGCTGTTGTCATAAAGCCGTCAGAGATTTCACCTGCCACATCATCTTTGCTAGCAGAAATTATTCCAAATTACCTGGACAGATCTGCCGTAAGGGTTGTCGAGGGTGCTGTTGCTGAAACGACTGCACTTTTAGAACAGAAGTGGGATAAAATCTTTTATACAGGTTCGGCTGAAACAACCATTTCTTTGTTTTTTCCGTCACTTTGTGTGGAAGGATTTCACAGCAAGATATCTTATGACAAATTTATCTTATTTGGTATTGCTCAGTGTCTTGGATTTCTTACTTCTTTGGAACATGTAATTTTGTTTTGTTTCAACATCTTGTTATGAATGAAAGCTGGACCTTGGAAGGGTTGAATAGTGTTGATGACTGCTCAATTCGGGCAAAATAATAACAAAAAAGATTGAAGGACCTGATATGTTTAGAACTATCTTTTCCAGTCTCATGAATTATGTAGTTTATTTCCTCTCTTAAACAGAATTTTAGAATTATATGCTTGTATGTTTACCATTAGTCTATGTGATCTTTGCAGGTAATGCCAGAGTAGCTCGCATTGTGATGACTGCAGCTGCAAAGCACCTGACACCAGTAGTCTTGGAACTTGGAGGGAAATCCCCAGTGGTTGTTGATTCGGATGTTGATCTAAAAGTAAATCGCTTTCTCTAGAACATTTCTTGGTTTTTGTGATACCATATTGTTGGCGATGCCCTGGAGGAATCTGAACACTTGTGTTTACTTTCGAAGGTTGCGGGAAGAAGGATAGCCAGTGGCAAATGGGGATCCAACAATGGACAGGCTTGCATTGCTCCTGATTACGTTATAGCAACAAAAGCATTCGCTCCAAAATTGGTATGGCGCTTCTTAGTCATTAAATTAACATCATATTTGGTTCTTTATTTAATTGCTTAATGAATTCTCACCAGGTGGATGCTTTGAAAAGCACTTTAGAAACTTTCTATGGAGAGGATCCTTTGGAATCAAAAGATCTCTCCTGCATAGTCAATTCCAACCATTTTGCTCGCTTGGCGAGGCTGCTGGATGATGACAAGGTTTCTGACAAAATTATATATGGGGGAAAGTGTGAAGAGAAGCGCCTGTAAGAATCTCATTAAGCTTTTGTGTTTCAGTGAAGCCTTAAACCAAAGTGTTCTAGTATAATCAGATTGATTATTTGGAACTAAGTCTAAACTATGTTAATACAGGAAAATATCTCCTACACTCTTACTAGATGTTCCACAAGAGTCCCAAATCATGAAGGAGGAGATATTTGGTCCATTACTTCCAATTATATTGGTGAGGGTTTCTCTCAGACCTTAATTTCCAATTCAAGCTGATGTACAGAACAAATAGCTAGCTCCATTATTAATTCAGTTAGGAAGGTAAAAATACTCATGTAAATTTGTTCATAGTCTGTTGTTTACTTCGGCGACAATATTTTTAGATATTTGTTTGCGTTTCTGTATTTATCCAGGTTGACAAAATAGAAGACAGTTTCACTATCATAAACTCAGGAACAAAGCCTCTCGCTGCTTATCTCTTCACCAACAACAAGAAATTGGAGGGGAAGTTTGTGAGCTCTGTGTCCGCTGGGGGAATTCTCGTTAACGACACAATCTTACATGTAAAGTCTATCTCAATCTCTCCGATTAAGCCTATTTTGTATACATGACTTACCTGCTGTCCATGAGCATGCTCACACTAACAACATTCACCTGATAGACAATTGAGCCCATTTTCACCATCATACTAAAACATTGTTTTAGTAATGCTGCTATGGATATTTGACCTGTGCCACCTAAACTAAATTCTCTGTGGTCGACTCTCCCCCTGCAGTTTGCGAACTATAACCTGCCATTTGGTGGGGTGGGAGAGAGCGGGATTGGCTCTTACCATGGCAAATTCTCATTTGATGCATTTAGTCACAAGAAGGCTGTCTTGCACCGCAGCTTTGGTGGGGATGTTGCTGCAAGATACCCTCCATATACATCAACCAAGCAAAAATTTTTAAGGGCACTGCTGAATAACGACATCTTTGGTCTGCTTCTTGCTATACTAGGTTTTTCTAGATAGTAAACAACTTGATTTTTGTATATGTCACATAAGTGCTTGGCCACATACATTAAGTCATGTTATCTTGTCAATTATCGTGTATTGAGGGTAGTCAGAAAACTAAAATAAATTGGCATTTTTGCTGGTATCTAAAACATTGTTATGTTGTAATATGTTGATAGTATCAGATGATTTTCTATCTTTTGAGTAATTGTATTGTTCGATATCAACAACTGTCCTGCATTGTGAGATATTTTGTTTTTTTCCAGAGCTGGTAATATGGCCCATCAGATACTGAAAGTTTGCTGCAGAACTAGGGGTGGCAATTCGGGTCGTGACCCGTGAACCCGACCCGACCCGACCCGAAATAAACGCGTTCGGTTTTGGTATAACCGGGTTCGGGTCATAAACGGGTCGACCCGTTTATGACCCGTGAATAAACGGGTCGGGTCGGGTTGACCCGCGGGTTACACGGGTCAACCCATTTAACCCGTTTATCCCTTACCTAGCTACCCATTCAGCCATCCAACCATTCAGCCATCCCATGGGCCACTAGGCCCACTACCCAAGCCCAACCTCTCCTCCACTCCTCTTCCCCACCCACCGGCGCCCTCTTCCTCCCCCCCCCCCCCCCCCCCCTCCACTCCTCTTCCCCTCTCCTCTCGGACCTCTCCCCCCGGCGCCCTCTTCCTCTCCCCCCCCCTCCCGGCGCCCTCTTCCCCAACCCCGGCGCCCGATCTCCACTACAAGTCTCCCCCCCGGCGCCCTCTTCCTCTCCCCCCCCCCCTCCCGGCGCCCTCTTCCCCACCCCCCGGCGCCCGATCTCCACTACAAGTCTCCCCCCCGGCGCCCTCTTCCTCTCCCCCCCCCTCCCGGCGCCCTCTTCCCCACCCCGCGGCCCCCTGGTCCTCCACGACCTCCGCCCCCCTCTCCTTCCCGTCGCCACGAAGCGGATCCGACCACGAAGCGGCCAGATCCGGCCAGATCTTGCCAGATCTTGCCAGATCCGGCCAGATCTTGCCAGATCCGGCCAGATCCGGCCGGATCTGGCTGTTTGCCGGCCAGATCCGGCCGGATCTTGCTGTTTGCCGGCCAGATCCGGCCGGATCTTGCTGTTTGCCGGCCAGATCCGGTCGGTTCCCTCTGGGTCGTGGCGGGTCGACCGGACCCGACCCGCCTAACCCGTTTAATAAACGGGTTAGGCGGGTCGGGTCGGGTTGACCCGTTTATAATTGGGTCGGGTTCGGGTTTATAAACCTGACCCGTTTAATAAACGGGTCGGGTTCGGGTTTGGTGTTTTGTTAAACGGGTCAGTGTATGACCCGACCCGAACCGACCCGCGAACCCGAATTGCCACCCCTATGCAGAACTGATAATATTTGCCCATTATCTGTAGTAAGATTTAGACAGCAGGCAATCGGCAGTAAGATCTGCAAACCTCACTTCAGAAAACCAGGTAAAATCTTACTTTGTTTTGGATTTAGAGAAATCTGGCCATCCGCTTCTTATTGTTTTTTTTTTATAAAAGTTAAGCCCAAGCTGGATTACAAATCACCACTTACATCAAAACACCAGGGATAATCGGGGGTGGCTCACCCAATTCCCTCTGCCAAAGGAGATTTCCATTAGACACCCTTCCCATCTTAGCTAGACTATCTGCACACACATTATGTGCCCTCACAACATGAAGTATAAGCATCCCCTGGAATTGAGCCGCTAACCAACATACCTATTGGAGCATGTTCCTAAGTGGCTCAGGCCAAGAGTACCATCCGCTTCTTATTGTTAAAATTAAACTACTCCAGGAAAAATCTTGTCGATGCACAGGAGCAAAAAATCATCTAAGGTTAGTCCTCTATGATATTAAATGGGGTGATTTTAAATACATCCAAGATTTTACTAGATACAATCCAATAAAATCTTTTTTAGTTAATACTTAACGTATCCTTCTGTTTTTAGCTATTTGACTCAAATACCCTTATCCTTTACCTCCTAATCTGGTCAACAATGGGCGACTTAAGGGCATGCGTTTGTGTCGGCGCAACCCGTTCAAACCTTGATGAAGATCGTGCGGTTGATCTCTCGGTCGGAGGTCAGAATGAGGAAGAGGGTAACGACATCGTTACAAACATGCATAGCATGTAGCGTGTTTTTTGGCATGCACTTTGGGCCCGTGTGTCATCAGCCATTATCCGGCCATTAACATTTTCTTAGTTCTCAAATTAATAGTAATAATTATTTTATTCTAATACACTTCTTATTTGTAATTTTATATTTTTACAATATAGTCTTTTTTTTATAATATAGTCAAAGTGGAATGTATATACATGAATCGACCGTGAACAATGAAGGTTGTATTTTTCACTCATGTTCGGTCATGATCTACCGCTCAATGTAAAACCATTCGGTCATGATCCATCATTCAATATAAATCGAATCGGCCAATATGACCAATTTGTTCGATTGACCGCTTTAATCGGCTGGCATCGAGGCTTGAATGGGTCGACAGACGCATGTCCTTAGATCGCCGGTCGTCGACCAAGTCGTCGGGAGGTAGAGGACGTCGAGGATGCGGTCACCGACCAGGTGGTTGGGAGGTAAAAGACGGTGAGGTAAATTAAGAATATTATAAAAAAGGCATGGTGTATGTAATAAAAAACATATTATTTTCAAAATCGAGTGGGGTGTACTTAGAAATAGGATGTATGCGGTAAAAACCATGGTGTATTTAGAATCGCCTTATTAAATATTGAGAAAAAAGGTTTCCAAATCATTGACTCAGTTCATTGGTCAATTCCACACAAGTTGCTGGCAAAGGGCACGTTTGTTTCATTGGAATGGATTGGAATGGAATGCTTGAATGGAAATGAATTTCATTGGAATGGAATGGAATGAAATTGTATTTTTTCTATTTATTTGTTGTTGGAATGAACGCATAATTCATTGGAATCTAACATTTTTGTTGTTTATTTGACGTTGGAATGGAAACTGCATCATGTGAATTTTGTGTTTTTTTGTGTTTGTTTGGTAATGGAATGGTGGTTATGGTCACCTCAGATTATCATCCCTTTTTCTCACTATATGTTTATAATAATTTTATTTAAATATATATATTTTTGTGAAATTACATATTTGATCCATTTTTATGTTTTTTTAGATGATGAAAACCTTGTAAATTGACACATGGTCCTTCAAAATTTTGATTCGAATCTTGTGATGTATGTTTTTTTTTTTTTTTTGATAAACAACTACGTATGGTTATAAATACCAAAAATTTTAAGAGGATGTGATTATATGTGTATGATCATGAAATTTTAGCAAATTGAGATAAAATGATACACAACTCTGGGGTATAATATCAAAACCTTTATTTATAATAGTCAATGATTTCTTACAACAATCAACCTTATAAGGAGCAATAACGGTTGTCGGTTAACCTGCATTAATTCATATCCCCTAAGTTTCTTTATATATATTCTCTGAATTTGCTTTATATAAACCCGCATTAATTCATATCAACCTAAGTTCTATTAATATTATCTTATCTTATGCAATATGCAAAGACTTATATATTTTTATATTTTATATTTATATTTATTTTATATACCCTAAGTTAGACTTATAATATTTTATTTTATACTTTATTGGCTATGTTTTATGGTGGCAATGAACAAAAAACTATGACCAACCTTCGAACCCTGGACCACCTACGGGTCAACACAGCTAGGGATGGCAACGGGGCGGATTGGGGCGGGGATCTTCAAAACCGCCCCATTCCCCATTAAAAAACCATGCCTCAAAACCGCCCCATTCCCCACGGGGATTAGTAGGTTCGTACCGTCCCTATACCAAACGGGGTTCGGGGAACCACGGATCACCACGGTTTAGCATAAACACTTACAAAATCATAATCATGAATAATTTTCAAACCATTGAACCACATCTAAAGATTCCATATCGCAATTGACTAAATAGTTTGGTCCAAGTACTACATCACTCACTACGCAACCAGGCATAATATAGTTTAAACATAACTAAATCCAAAAAAATATAAAGATTAGAGAAAAATAAGTTAACGATCAAAAAAAAAACTCTTGGTAAAACACCATTGAGAACAAAAAAAAAACCACGGTTGAATCCTTCTTCTCCTCCAATTTGACCCTACAACCTCAAGTCCTTCATTGATATAATTCATACCTATTTAATTGAAACAAAAAAAATTGTCAGGGCGGGGCAGATATGGGGCGGGGCGGGGAATCGGTTCGGGGAAAAACCTATACCAAACTTGCCCCATTCCCCGCGGGGATCTATTGGGTTCTACCAAACCCATATCCACGGGACAAAATCACGGATTTGGGGCAAGGAATCGGGGTGGAACAGTTCAGTTCCCCATCGGTTCGGTACAAATTGCCATCCCTAAACATAGCCGTCTAACCAGACAAACTACAGGGAGTTTGTTAAAATTTTATATTAACAATAACTAAAAACTATGTCAGGGACACAGGTGAGTACTAGTTACATATAATGTCAAATTGACATGTTTACATACATGAATGAAAAAAAAATACAACACTTTATCTTCAATATACTTCGATGTCTCCCTCGACTCCCAACTCGTATTTTTCTTCATGGCTCCACACTCCAAAATATAAAGAGTAGGCACAAGAGGGAGACGTTTTTTTTTTGACATTTGGATATAGATGAGAGGTGAGTGAAGGGAGAAATTAGTACGATTTGATTGAGTTTATTGAACGGGTAATTGGCTAAACCTCCATAGTAATCAAACTTTACTGTTCAAAAAACCACTTCATGTGTTTTAAGCCAAAAACCCCATTTATTTATTAGTTATATTGTTCCGCGAGTAACTAATAAATAAATGACGACATCAGCCTTGACCATCCCTATTTTCAAACCTACACTGAATTGGGTCATGATGGCTGGACTGGGTTAACATAACATTTAGCTGAGTCAGAAAGGCATCAGCCTTGACCATCCCTATTTTCAAACCTACCGATTCAGTAAGAATTGCCTGCCAAATGAACAAAAAATGAATATTGAAAATTGCCAAAGGAAGCTGCGGAAGGAAGGACATCGCTATCTGCCAAATGAACAAACTAGAGAGAGAGAGAGAGAGAGAGAGAGAGAGAGAGAGAGAGAGAGTGGAAAGTATAAAAGTAAAAGAGAAAACAGAAACCCAGTCAATGAGAGAAAACTCACTCCAATGAGAGAAAACCCAGTTCATTGAGAGAAAATCCATTTCATTGAGAGAAAACTCACTCCAATGAGAGAAAACCAATTTGAATGAGAGAAAATCCACTCGAATGAGAGAAAACTCACTCGAATGAGAGAAAACTCAGTCGATTGAGAGAAAACCCATTTCATTGAGAGAAAACTTAGTCCATTGAGAGAAAACCCAGTCCAATGAGAGAAAACCCATTTCATTGATAGAAAACCCAGTCCATTGACAGAAAACCCATTCCAATAAGAGAAAACTCTATCTATTGAGAGAAAACCCATTACATTGAGAGAAAACCCATTCAGTTGAGAGAAAACTCTATCTATCACATTGAGAGGAAACCCATGACATTGAGAGAAAACTCTATCTATTGAGAGAAAATCCATTACATTGAAAGAAAACCCATTCAGTTGAGAGAAAACTCTATCTATTGAAAGAAAACCCATTACATTGAGAGAAAACTCATTCAGTTGAGAGAAAACTCTATCTATTACATTGAGATAAAACCAGAGAAAGCCCATTTCATTGAGAGAAAACCCATGACATTGAGAAAAAACCCATTCAGTTGAGAGAAAACTCTATCTATTACATTGAGAGAAAACCCATGACATTAAGAGAAAACCCATTCACTTGAGAGAAAACTCTATCTATTACATTGAGAGAAAACCCATTACATTGAGAGAAAACCCATTCACTTGAGAGAAAACTCTATTTATGACATTGAGAGGAAACCCATGACATTAAAAGATTAAAAAATTAAAAAAAAATTAAAAGAAGAAGGAGGGAGAATAAGTTGCCACGTTTTTGTGTCACAAGGGAAACAACAACAACTACACGTAGACAGGCGTCGTTTGCTAGGTGGACAGGGTTTTTATCCGAAAAACTGTTTAGATGCGTTTTTGGCCCCCATAAGTTAGACTTATGGGGGTTTGACCCATTCCCCCTATAAATAAGCTTATCATATTTAATTAATTTAATTTTCTTATTAACTATGATTAGTAAATACTCAAGCTTCATCCGATTTATTTGCCCAGGCCTCAAAGTTGATTGGGCCGGCCCTGCTCAACTCACATCATCTCATGATCAAACCCTTCCCCCTCACTCTCCTGGCCGCCTCTCCTCTTACGCACAAACCCCCCTCTTCCCCAATTCCACCGATCCTGATGCCGACCTCCGTCACCGACCTCGAGCTCCCTGACATCCGGTGCCGTTTCCTCCTTTCATGACGACCGCGCTATCCTCGCACGCCGCTCGCCTCGCCGTAGCTCTCCCTCGAGCTCCCTCCCTCCGGATCTCTCTCTCCCTCCCATGCTACGATTGCCGCCCTCTCCCCTGCAAGCTACGCCGGAGCACCGCCATAGGGGGTTGTTGAGGAGAGATGGAGGCAGCCCGACTGAGGAGGGAGCGCTGGGAGGATAAGGCGATGGTGGAGAAAAGATAGTGATGTCTTTTTACATGCTATTTGGATTTAATGCATGAAAAAAATACTGCCTTGGCTTATTGACAAATTAAGACGAGCATTTGAGCCTCTGGCCAAATCCCCCTTTATTGGATCGGTCTTCCACTAATAAATGAATCGTTTTGTCCTCTCCTTGGTGATAATATAATAATTTTGCACGCCATCTTGACGTGGCACGATCTGATTGAGTGATTGCGAGAAGTCCTAGAGGTCTGGATGTACGTGTTCGATGATGATTGGGGGGTGGGGGGGGGGGGCCTCCGATGCGCATCGGTTAATCAACCGAGGCACACACGCAGCCATTGGATCATCGATCCGATTAAAAAGATATAACACTTTGATCTCAATAGATTTTAATGTCAACTTATACTTTTCTTCATCTCCCTATTAAAGTACCTTTGACATAAGCATCTGACATAATCAACACTCTAAACCATGAAGAGTAAGTATAGAAAAAAGAAACATTTTTTTAACATTTAGGTCGGTTTGAATTGAGAATAAGATAAATTTATATATTAAATAAAGTAAAAATTATATAAATATTAAAAGTAATTATATAAAATTATTAATAAAACATTTAAATATATAAATGAAATTTATATATACTTATCCTAATCTAAACGGGTCTATATAGATGATATAAATGAGAGGTGAATGAAAGGAAAAATTAGTACCATCTAATTGAATTTTGTTGAATCGGTCTTCGACTAATAAATGAATCGTTTTGTCCTCTCCTTAGTAATAATATAATAAATTTGCACGCCATCTTGATGTGGCCCGATCTGATTGAGTGATTGCGAGAAGTCCGGGTCTGGATGTACGTGTTCGATGAGGATTGGGGGGCCCTCCGATGCGGTACGCGGAGGAAGCAGAGGAAGCCGACGGGGATAGGGGCGTCATGGTCAGCGGGGAGGAGGGAGACGATAGGGATCGCTTGTCGATGTCAGCGGCCGGGTTCGAAAGCGGGGGGGTGGTGGGGAGGAGGCTGGGGAGGGCGGACTGAGTGTAGATCGATTTCGCCGCGACGAGGATGGACGGTGAGGCGCCGGGGGTGCGCATGGCGGAGAGGGTCTTCTGGAAGGAGGTGGAGGAGAGGTGAGAGAGCTCCGTCGCCCACCACTCCGGCGGTGACCGACTCTGGAGGTGAGAGAGCGCCTCTTGCCAATCATCGACGAGCTCCGATGTTGACGCCGTAGAAGAACTTCGCGGCACATCCCATCGTGGTCCCCACCTTTTTCTGCTCGTGATCCTCAAGGACCCCATCAATGATCCAATGGCTGTGTGTGTGTGCCGCATCGAAGGCCCCCCGTGTCCGTTCGCTGATGTCTTTGGTTGGTTCCTGGCTCGCTGGCAGCCAACCAATCAAGCCCCATCCCCAACCCTTTTATCCCTCATAATTTAGGGATATGATTAAAAAATGGAAATATTTAAAATTAGAGCTATAAATTTTCTCTACAAATATTTTATTTCATATCCCATAATCTCCTTAATAAAATATAGAAAAGACTAAAGACTGCGACTAGCATCCTAAATTCAAAATTGGGGGCTTGCGATCCACCACATATATGCGCCCCCACAACGAATCCATCCAAAACTGTAACAACACTGATTGCCTCGGGATCGGATTCCAAATCAATCTCGACGTGATCGAACGGTGGACATCGCAACGCCACGAGAGACGAATCGTGCTCCAAACGTCGCCGGTATTTATATGGAATATAAATACCGGCGTCTCGCATTTGAATTTGATAACGAGATATCCGCGGCCATCGCTTCTTCCGGCCGCCATTTATATCTACACACAGAGAGAGAGAGAGAGAGAGAGAGAGAGAGAGCGGGGGAGGGAGAGCAATGGCGGAGGAGAGGGGGGTTTTCACTGGGGAGAGGGCGGCGGAGCTCAGAGAGGAGCTCAGAGAGGGCTTCGACGGGGGGAGGACGAGGAGTTACGAGTGGAGAGTGGAGCAGTTGCGGGCGATGTTGAGGATGGTGGAGGAGAAGGAGAAGGAGATCATGGATGCGGTCCATGCTGATCTCTCCAAGCATCCGCTGGAGACCTTCGTCCAGGAGGTTCTATTAGATCGTTTTTTTTGTTTTCGTGCAGATCTAAATCCCTCTTCTATACTAGAAAAATTCTCTTGCTTCTATAGTTAATTGATCAATCTTTGATCGCCGCGTCTATGAAAAATTGCTCTTTTTAGGCTTTCTACTGTTTCCTTGCGATAAAAGTTGATTTTTAGAGATTCTATAGAATAATAATTGTTCTTCTTGTTTTCTTGTTCTTGAAGTTATTATTCGTGCATGTTCCTTTTATGAATCCCATGTGAATAAACCAGGTCTTATGACAATTCTATACGCACCACACTTATTAAGCGTATCAGAGAGTCCACTATGTTAGTTAAGTTATTCTGTAGCCCTCTCCCGAATATAAAAACTAGTGTAGTGTATTATTTAGTAAAAAATATGATATATTTAGGTGCACGCTATTCATATTTCGAAGCTTGAAGCGCTCAAACTAATAAATTGATTAACCGCAGTGTTTCGATTTTCTTTATCCGTCTGACATTTAGTTGGCTATATTATAAAAAGGTTAGTCCAATCTTGCATCCATTATTTCTGACACGTTTGTGGTGCAGATTTCGATGCTGAAGTCTTCATGCATGTTTACTATTAAGAAATTGAGACAGTGGATGAGGCCAGAAAAGGTATGTCTATCATATACTAGACGGTCAAAATATCATTTTCGTCCTGAGGATTTTGACAAATCTTATCAAGTTCTTAAATTTAAAAATTCTCCATTGAATACCTGGGCTTTCATCACCGATCTTAAATAAGGGCTCTGATCGGCAACGGGGGTAAGAGCCGCGGTTAAAGGGGTTAAGGACCATTCTTATCCCCAAACATTATGGGTTAAGCTTTTGAATTTAAGAGGAGATAAACTCGAAAATGAGATTAAGCTTCTCTATCTCATTTACATTTATCACATATATTCTAATATTATTTTAATGATGCAAATATATAAAGAATGATAAGATAATATATTTTTTTACACGATGTGAACCAATCATGGTATAACACGTGGCACGTGTGACCCATCTATATTAATACTTTATTATAATAATATGTTATTGATATTATTTAATACGCTATGCATAGGAAATTGCTTTTACGCCTGTAGATTTTTTTATGTGCTTTTAAAAATATATGCAAATATTCTTATGATATAAAAATGCTTACGTGCGTAGTAATATTTTCTGTGCGGGTTTGTTTTTCTACGTGCAAATATTTTTGTGAGTCCGTAAACATTTTTGTATACGTTTTTATGAGTGTATAAAAGCTTTTGCACAGACATAATATTTTTTTATATACGTATTGTGTTAAATAATATTATTCATATGTTATTATAATAAAATATTAATATAAATGGGTCCATATGTCACATGTCATATCATGATTGGTCTACATCATGCAAAAATTATTCTATTTTATATTATTTGAATAATAAATATCAAATTATTATTATATTAATATAAGTGGGTCCGCATGGGGATGCATTGATGTGTACAAACATTATTTTATACTATTTTAATAATAAATATTATATATTTTATACACTTCATGTACAAATATTTGAATTAACTTAATAATTAATTCAAATGTTATAATCTTAATCCATTATTATAATATTATATATTTCATACACTTTACATAGATATATTTGAATTAATAATCTTAACTCACTAGCTTATTCACTAGTATAATTAACCTTATAATGAGCAATAACGGTTAACCTACATTAATTCATATCCCCTAAGTTTCTTTATATATATTCTCTAAGTTTGCTTTATATAAAGCATCATTATTTCATATCAACCTAAGTTCTACTAATATTATCTTATCAACCTTATAAGGAACAATAACGGTTAACTTGCATTAATTCATATCCCCTAAGTTTCTTTATATATATTCTCTAAGTTTGCTTTATATAAAGCTGCATTAATTCATATCAACCTAAGTTCTATTAATATTATCTTATGCAATCTGCAAAGACTTATATTTATTTTATATACCCTAAGTTAAACTTATAATATTTTATTTTATATTTTATTGGGTTTTATGGTGGCAGTGAACAAAAAGCTATGACCAACCTTCGAACCCTGTACCACCTACAGGTCAACACAGCTGTCTAACCAGACAAACTACATGGAGTTTGTTAAAATTTTATATTAATAATAACTAAAAACTGTGTCAGGGGCACAGGTGAGTACTAGTTATCTTATATGCAAAGACTTATATGTATTTTATATACCCTAAGTTAGACTTATAATATTTTATTTTATATTTTATTGGCTATTTTTTATGGTGGCAGTGAACAAAAAGCTATGACTAACCTTTGAACCCTGGACCACCTACGGGTCAACACAGCCGTCTAACCAGAAAACTACAGGGAATTCTTATCATTATCGCAAGCTTAACCCACTAACTTATCCATGTGTCAAACGCTAAAAGTGGGTTAAGTTTACCTCTATTTATTATCCTCACTTTTTTAGCCCTAACGCTATTCCCCTTAACCCCGAATCAAATGACGGCTTAGTGCTCGTTTCGTATAGAGATAATTTTATTCCGGGTTAAGGGGGAGAATGAAAACAGAGGAAGAAGAAAGAAAAAAAAGAATTGAAAACTGCGAAGGGGGAGGAGGGTCCATCGAGTCACTTGCTGCAGCTCTCCCTCCGGGCCTCATCCGCCTTGGGAGGAAGGTCCTACGCGACAGCAACAGCTTACGATCTCTTCACGGGATCTACTCCAGCCTCGTCACCACCCTCGTCGGGTGTAAACGCAGAGAGACCAGGAGAGAGAAGAGCGTCAAGCTGACTGCTTAACCTGTTAAAATTTGGTCAATCAAAGTCAAAATTGATAGTAATTGGCCGGGTCTGTCGGCCTGGGCCGAGCCGGCCGATGTTATTTGACGGACGGGCGAGTGGACGGTGGGATCCAATTGGGCCGGTTCGGAAGGCCCAGGGATTCAATCGGGGATTTTAAAATTCATGGTCTTGATAAATACTCGTCAGACATCTCAGGGATGAAAGGCATATTTAGCCTATACTAGACCTTATCTTGCAGTTCTTTCAGAGCAGAGGAATTAATGTTCATGTGGGTGTTTTAAAGCTCACGTCAATGGCTACAAATGCTTGTGATTCTTATCTAGGTGGCGGGCAGCATGGCGTCTTTCCCATCATCATCAGAGATCGTTTCAGAGCCCCTCGGAGTTGTGCTAATCATTTCAGCATGGAACTATCCGTTTAGTACGTAACGCGTTATTTTCTCATACGTTGCTTAAATGTTCATTTGAAATGTATTACCTGGTATCTTTCTTCTTGACTGCAAGCTAAATGTCTGGTAGCAGACCGCTTAAATGTTCATTCGGAATGTATTGTATGGTATCTTTCTTCTTGACTGCAAGCTAAATGTTAGGTAGCAGACCACTTAAATGTTCATTCGGAATGTATTGTATGGTATCTTTCTTCTTGACTGCAAGCTAAATATTAGGTAGCAGACATCATTTGATGTTGTCCTGTGGCCTAGCTCCCTTCTGCAGCTGTAACATTGAAAACATGGTGTCATTAACACTTAAACCTCATCAATTAGCAATTATGTGCTGTTGAAATCATAGTTTTATGTTATGCTGCGTCAAATGCAATGCCCTGTTCGATCCTTTGTCCCCTAGTTTTCAAGACCTTCGACCATGTCTGTTGTTCAACAGTCTCTCTTTTGAGACAGAACGTTAACTGGATCGAAGCTAAGGTGTATGTTTCTAGGACCGTCACTTTCATGCTTCTGTTCTAAATTGGAGTCATTTGACAATTATCAAGAATCTTCAGTTCTTTTCATTGTTGTTTGAATCTATCTATGTCTGGAGATTCATAGCAAGGGAACTAACCGTTCATTTTTCCCTCCAGTGCTAACTCTTGATCCAGTTGTGGGAGCTATCGCTGCTGGCAATGCTGTCGTCATAAAGCCATCGGAGATTTCATCTGCCACATCAGCTTTCCTCGCAAAAGTTCTACCAAATTACTTGGACAACTCTCTCATAAGAGTCGTCGAGGGTGCTGTTGCTGAAACAACTGCACTTTTGGAGCAGAAGTGGGATAAAATCCTTTATACAGGTTCAGGCTCATTACTTTTGTGGTCCTTCACTTTCTTGATTATGTGAAAGCATTTGAAAGCTAGAGGCTCCAGCCAAAGTCAATATGAGTCTAGTCTTGCACATTGTTCTTCTAGTCTAAACTCTATGAAAATTTAAGATAACTGGCTATTGATGAGTTTTCTTTCGCCATCTTGGTAGCAATGAAAGCTGGACTTTAGGATTTAGTGTTGTTGACTGCTTAATTAGGACAGAATAATGTTGCAAAAAGCCCTGAAAATTTCAATTACGATTGCAACCACCTTATTCAGTTTCATGAATTATTTAACCTTGTTTCTTCTCTTGAACAGAATTTAGGAGTTTATGTGTGCGCGCTAGAACATCACCTTTGCTCAATCTGAACTGTGCAGGTAATGCAAGAGTAGGCCGCATTGTTATGGCTGCAGCTGCTAAGCACCTAACACCAGTAGTCTTGGAGCTTGGAGGGAAATCTCCCGTGCTTGTCGATTCGAATATCAATCTAAAAGTAAATCACCTTCTCTGGGACATTTCTTGGCATTTCTGATACTATATTGTTGGCAATACCCTGAGAAGAAGCTGAGTGTTTGTGTTCACTTTTCAAGGTTGCAGTAGATAGAATAGCCAGTGGCAAGTGGGGAAGCAATAATGGACAGGCTTGCATAGCTCCTGATTACATCATAACAACAAAATCATTTGCTCCAAAATTGGTACGAATTCTTCCATCGAAGTCAAATATTTAAACCATAGTTCATTTTACATTTATTTGCTGTCTGAATTCTCACCAGGTGGATGCTTTGAAAAGCACTATAGAAAGTTTCTATGGAGAGGACCCTCTTGAATCCAACGATATCTCCCATATTGTCAATTCCCACCATTTTGCGCGCTTGCTGAGGCTCCTGGAGGAGGATAAGGTTTCTGACAAGATTATATATGGGGGAAAGCGGGATGAGAAGCGCTTGTAAGATTCTCATCAATTTCTGAGTTTCAGTATAGACCTGGGCCAATGTGTTCTCAGTATACGCACATCTATTCTTGGAACTAAGAACCATTTTATTTCAGAAAAATATCTCCTACAATCTTAGTGGACGTTCCACAAGACTCCCTGATAATGAAGGAGGAGATATTTGGTCCCTTACTTCCAATCATAACGGTGAGAATTTCTGTCTAGATGTTAATTTCCAATATAGCAATGTAAGCTGATACAAATGTAATAGAAAAACAACTTGCTCCTTGATTATCTTTCATTTGTAAGGTAAAAAAGCCAATGAGAAACTGTCCATCTTCTACTCTAGGTTTCAGTGAAAGAATAATATTCTCAGATGTTATTTTTGTGCCTCTATGTGCCCAGGTTGATGAAATAGAAGATGGTTTTAAAATCATAAACTCGAGAGCAAAGCCTCTCGCTGCTTATCTCTTCACCAAGAACAAGAAATTGGAGGAGAAATTTGTGAGGACGGTGCCCGCCGGAGGAATTGTTATCAATGACACAACCTTGCAGGTAATTTCCATTTAAATCTCCTATACAAGCCTTGTTTGTAAGCATGATTACCTGCTGCCTATCATCATGCTCACACTAAATACGCTCAGATCATAAATCAAGCATCTGTGGCCAATCCTTAAGACCGTCATAGTGTCATAGTTATTTGACCTGTACCTCCTACACTGAAGTCCATGCCAATTATTTGCTTGCAGGTTACGAACCCTAATCTGCCATTTGGTGGGGTGGGAGAGAGTGGTATTGGATGTTACCATGGCAAATTTTCATTTGACGCATTTAGCCACAAGAAGGCCGTGTTGCACCGGGGCTTCGCCGGGGACGTTTCTGCAAGATACCCACCGTATACATCAACCAAGCAAAAGATTATAAGGGCACTGCTCAATAATGATTTCATAGGTCTCATCCTTGCCATACTCGGTTGGTCTAGATAGGCAACTTCTTCACTTTTTATACATACGAATATACGATATGTCTGGTTGGTCTTATACGTAGATTTTGTTATTTGGGTGATAACCTCTTGCTGAGGGCGGATACAAAACAGACATGAATCGGCTTAAATTGTTTTTGGAAGTTCTTGTTTTGGATTTAGTTTTCTAATGGTATGGTCTCTTAAAAAAGTATTGGTTAATATCTGCTAGAATGCTGCATACTATCTCGAATGGAGAGGTGGTGATTTCCATAGGGGTAATTGGGTTTTTTTTTATTTTTTTTTTTAATGAGATGAGACAAGCAGGCTAACTAAAAGCTATTACAACTAAATGTTGTCAATCAGCGCGGGTCCTCACTCACTAGACCAGCTAAACACCCTACCAGTCCGATGACTCGCATGAGCTACAACGTCTGCTCTAGTGTTACAAGCTCTCGAAACAAAAAGGAAAAGTACATACTCAAACTTGAGAGCATAGATCGATATATCTTTGGCCAGACCCTCTAGATCCGGTGGCCACCCCCTCAACCCATTTAGGATCTGGATAGCACTTAAAGAATATGATTCCACAATTAATGAAATCACCCTCACCTCACTGGCCTTCTTCAGCGTCTTCAAAATAGCATCCATCTCACATTGGAGAACTGAGTTAACTGTCACCGGCCGTCCAAAAGCCCAAGCTTCCTCCATTAAAGTTCGCCTTAATACCAACAAGAGCAATGGCCGCTTCCCTTGAAACAACATCCATAGACAAATCAGTTTGGATAACCCGACAGCCATGCATCTCAGACCGTCTGACACCCCTATCCACTTCTCCAATCTTAACAGCATGAGCCAGGAATTTCAATACCAATTTTCTCGTCTTGCAAGCAATGCCCTCTACTGATTCCGATGCAAATCAGTTTGGTAATTGGGTTTTATTTACTTGAATGGAGAGGTGGTGATTTCCATAGGGTTAATTGGGTTTTATTTACTTGAAGGCAAAAGCTATCAAGGGTTTCTATATCAGTTCTTTTATTAAGGTAAAGAATATAGCACCACCGGTGTGATGGTGCAGTTACACGAGGTAATTGGGTTCGAATGTTATGTGCGAGAGATTTGTGGTTGCATGAGAGTTTACCCGTCGCTGCTCTAAGACAGATCAAAGACTCTATCTTTTCTGAAAAAGGTAAAGAATAGAGCGAAAAGCCACATCCCTTCTCAGCCACAAACATACTTAAAATTAAACCCAAGTCCAGTAGAGAACAACTGATAGGACGAGCTGTGTCTGCTCTTGTAAGTCCAGCAGAGAACGACTGATAGGACGAGTTGTGTCTGCTTTATAGATGGGGATACGTTTAGGGGTGTCCACCTGGCCTGGCCCGGGTATGGGGATACGTTTAGGGGTGTCCATCCGGCCCAGTCCGGATAAATCGGCCGGGTTGGAGGCAATACCCGGTCCGACACTTGTAAACATCTGAATCGGGCCGAGCCAGTATGGGGCCCAATAGGCCTTTCATCCAATCCGGCCCAATTATGGTCCTGCCCGGCTTGGAGACCGGACTGGACCGGAGAGTCGAGGTGGCTGGATCGGGGCGACCAACGACGAGGTGGAGCGAGAGGGAGAGACTCGAGACCGGGATCGTGGACGGAGGTGTTGCGAGCGTCGTGGATGACGGTGAAGTCGGTGAAGCTTGAGCGCGGCGAAGAGGTCGGGACCGGGATCGGACGGTGTGGAAGCCGGTGGAGGTTGGAGGAGAGATGGAGCGCCGATCAAGGGCGGTGCGGTGACAGCAACGGAGCTCCAACGAGGGTTGATCGGGTGGAGTTGCGCCACGAGAGAGATGAGGGAGGAGGAGATCGCGTGGGGCTTGAAGTGAAGATATTGGACGGTAGTGATGAAGGGGACTTAGATCTAAATGTTGGGATTTGATCTAATAGTTAGGCCTTTAGCACGTTGACAAAAAATTAAGCAAATATCCACTTACACTCTTAACCCCACTTGGTTACTTAAAAATTGACATAAAACTAGGAAAACAATTACATCAATATAGTATGAGTACATTCCAACTAGGTTGACACCTACCCATCTATCTATCATATGCATCACTTTCCTAATATTACAAATATAAAATTAAACATCTAAATCTAAAACTTGAAGCTCATCTTTATCTTCATCTTTATCAATTAGCAATCCTTGACTTCTCTTTTCATCACCTCACCAATCTTGTAAACACATTAAGGCTTGTACACTTTTTGGGTCTAATTTGGTTTGGTAGTCGTCGATCAAGCGTCCTCCGGTGCTAAATGCACTTTCCGAAGCTACAGTAGACACTTGAATAGTTATGAGGCGTTTGGTTGCTTGCATCAGTTGATGCAGTGCATCAGTTGATGCAGTATTAGCATCATCTGTTTGTTTGGTTGCTTGTATCAACTGATGCAGTATTAACTAATTTTGTGTTTGGTTAGTATGTATTGCTTCAGTTGATGCAGGCCACCAAACATCGCCGTCACTGCCGTCCGTTCATCTCCGACGACCTCATCGGCAACCACCACCACAGCATCGCCCTCTATCTCCCTCATCTCTCTGCTTCTCCTCCACCCTCCTCTTCCCTCATTTCCTATTCCCTCTTCCATCGGACTCTCTCACCCCCTCTCTCCGACGGCGATGGAGAGGAATGCTGGAGAAGACGCCGGAGCCATCTCTTCCCTCCTCTCCATCTCCTCTGCTTCTCCCACCCGGACCCCCACCCCGTCCCACTCCCCTCTCCCCTCCTCCCTCCTCTCCATTACCTCTGCTTCTTCCACCCGACCCCCACCCCGTCCCACTCCCCTCTCCCCTCATCCCTCCTCCCTCCTCTCCATCTCCTCTGCTCCTTCCTCCGGCGCCCTCTCCTCCCTAGCGGCCACCGCCAGCGCCCCTTGGGCCACCCGCGGCCTTCGTCCGCACCACCCCACCGCCTCCACCACGCTCACTGCGGTTGTGCTACCTGCGGCATCGTGTGAGGACCCGTCCCTCTCCTCCTGTGGCTTGCTGTGGGCCGCAAGGGCAATTTGGTAAATTGCACCTTGTCGTCTAGTTTCACACTCGCGCTTGTACACACACTGACCATGTTTGTGGTAATGTTTGCTTAGAATGGTTAGTTGGACCCGGGATCGAAAGATCCGGGCTTGGGCTTGAGTTTTGGCCCAAGTCTAGCTTTCTAGACAAGTGGGATCGATCCTCTCTAGCTAAGAGATCGATTTCCTTGTGCCAAAAAGTCAAAACCGTTCTGACAAGGAAGATCAATCTCTTCTTATAGGGAGATCGATCTCCCTTATGTCGATTCGTTTGCCTATAAAGCAAACGAGATCGTTATCCTTTGATTTTTTTGGATTTTCCGAGATTTGAGCCGCGTTCTTACTGGATCTGAGCTCGTTTGAGGAAGATCTAAGGCCTAGCTGCTTGGATTTAAGCCGCTCTTACTCCGATAGGGATTCCTACCTACTTCTATTTCGGGGTTTTGAGTTTGCCGGTTTGATTCGTGTTGTTTTGCTTAGATCTATCTGTATACATGGTTATTCTTCGTGTTTTCACCGGTTTTGGACTCGTGGGATCTTGATCTATCAGATCCCAGAGTTTGGTTAGGTTGGGTGTGTTTTCCGGTGGTATTCCTCGCCGGAAGCACGCCGGAGAACCCATTGGGATCGATCCCCTTGAGAAGGGAGATCGATCTCTTCTGGTGCATCGCGCCTAGCCCGAGCGAGATCGATCCCCTTGAGAAGGGAGACCGATCTCTTGGTGGTTGGTGGCGATGAGTCCCTGGTCACGAGGAAGATCGATCCCCTTGGGAAGGGAGATCGATCTCCTTCGGTTGACAGGGACGAGTTTTCCCTAAGTACTAAGAGATCGATCCCCTTGGGAAGGGAGATCGATCCCTTAGTGGCTGAAGGGCGTTTTAAGTGGGTTTTTGCCCGCGGGGCTTTGTATGACGGTTTTCCTTACTGTCTTAATACTTGGTACATATGATTAAGCATGCTAGCCCTATAATAGAGCAGTGGTGAACCAGAGGAGTGATGACTCATGGGATTGTGTAGAATAAACGGGCGGGTAACCCTACAGCTTTCTATAGCCTTGCATGCCGGCGTGCGCCGAGGGCTTTATCTGCTATATTTGTGAGATGTTGTTTGCGGGGTTGTTTCCCGGTGCAGGTGTTGTGGTGGACTGCTGGCAGTTGGTGGTGGTACCACTGCAGCAGTCCCTAGACCTTAAATACTCGTACCCACCCCGGGCCGGCAGGGTGCCGTGCCCAGACCTTGTATTTATATCATCACATCCTGTTGCATGATTACATGTATTATTCTGCGCATGTTCATAGCATGCATTGTGTTGTGCACTAGTTGCATCTGTTTAGGGCGTTGCCGATCCGGGGCTTCCGGGTAGCCCGGATCTATCTCTTAGGACCGTTGCGGGTAGCTTGGTCCAGGACTCGATTTGTAGTATTCAGTCGTTTTCGATGATAGGGTTAGATGGCATGAATACTGATGTTGCTTGATGTTTAGAGGTCGTGTCGGCCTCGAGCCAAGTCGAGGTGTAGCCGGTACCCAGTCCTTCTTGAACTCTTGGGTGGCAGGTGTGTCTACCCAGCGGTGCTATCCGCCGACAGTGCCCAAGATCCTGTTGTGAGTTGACAGTGCCGTTTCCTGCCTTGTGAGTGTGACCCAGTGTGAGACTAGTTCGCTGGAAGACCATGACTGGGGCTCTCAGGGGTATCCGGTGGGGTTATGGGACCCATGTGATACACCTAGGCTTTGCTTGGGGGCGACACTGTTGTGTTCCCTCCCTTGTGAGTGTCGTAGTGTAGTGTCCCAGCTGAGCTTAGTGCTCACTCCTACCCGGGCTGCGTTTTGCAGGTGCTAGCGCGAGCTCTTCTTCGGTCGCCCCTACCGGGCAGGTGTTCGGTAACGTGGCGGCGTCTGGCGGTGCTTGAGAGGTGGAGATCATACCGTTTTACCCTTTTTGTTATAGATAGTCTCCTACGGGAGTGATAAATGTATAATTTCCCTGTTTGAAGATATGTATCTATTTCAGTTCCAGTGTTTGAGGTTTGAATTTGTTGTTAATACAGGATGATTATGACTTGTTAGGATAACCACTACGATTAGAGGGAAACCTCGCCAAAATTTTACGCAATAGGTTAGGTTCCGGTTTGCGTCGCCCGGCCCGGTTGGGCCTACGCGGGTCAGGGCGCGACACATCGCCTCCCTCCGACGACGATGGAGAGGAATGCTGGAGAAGACGCCGGAGCCATCTCCTCCCTCCTCTCCATCTCCTCTGTTTCTCCCACCCGGACCCCCACCACCGTCCCACTCCCCTCTCCCCTCCTCCCTCCTCTCCATCTCCTCTGCTTCTCCCACCCGGACCCCCACCACCGTCCCACTCCCCTCTCCCCTCCTCCCTCCTCTCCATCTCCTCTGCTTCTCCCACCCGGACCCCCACCTCACCCACTCTTTCCTTTCTCTCGGCCTCCTTCCTCCGGCGCACTCTCCTCCCTATCGGCCACCGCCAGCGCCCCTTGGGCCACCCGCGGCCTTCGTCCGCGCCACCCCACCGCCTCCACCGCGATCACTGCGGTTGTACTACTCGCGGCATCGCCTCCCTCCGACGAGGATGGAGAGGAATGCTGGAGAAGACGCCGGAGAAGACATCGAGGAGGCGGAGGAGGTCGAGGGGCGTCGGGGAAAGCCGTTGATGGTCGGTTGAGAGGGATGGAGGAGGAGAGGGGAAAGGAGATGTCGCGCCCCGACCCGCAGACCCCAGACCGGGCCGGGACACGAGGGGAAAAACCTACAACTACTAGCCTCAACTGGCGGAAACAGCTGACAACGAGCACAAGGCGGAAGTAACTACTACAACATCTATTAACAACTATAATAGAGTTAAACAAGGGTTCTAGTACAACAAGTATACTAGGGATCAACACAGTCCCCAAAAAGCTACAACACCCACCGGGGTCTCCGCAAAGGCACAAACAAAACCATCCTGACCCTCAAACATGGTCAGGTGCCGACGCGCCACCACGAGACAACCGACGGGGAAGCACCGGAGAGGAGCTGGGACCTGCACCTGCAAACAACACAGTCCAGGTAGGAATGAGCAACAGCTCAACAGGGTCCTACTCTACCACTCTCGCTAAGAAGGCAAATCCAAACGAACCAACTCTGAAGCCAAGTACTGAGGCTTGCCAAGGATCCCATAAATCCCGTCAATAACCCGAAGGGCTCCTGTCCCAAGTACGCCCCTCCGACAACCGCTGCTCATGGGTGGGCAACTCCGACAATCCCTGACACATGGTGGACATGACGCTACTAGTAGGACACCCTTCTCCAAGCGGGATCTCCACACTTGGCGGAACGACCGTGGTTAAGACTACCATCTCTCAGTACTCCAAGCAACAGAGCCCACACGACCCCTAACTCCCGACTAAAGACTAAGTCTAGCCAGGGAGTCCATCGATCCCATCGATGTCTCTCCCCCCCCAGGGTTCCTGTCCAACATACGTCTCTCCGACAGCCACTGCTCGAGGACTAGGCTACCTCCGACGGTCCTTGACACATGGTGGACCAGACGATACCTGTAGGACACCCTCATCCATACTGGACACCAGCATGGGGATACAAGTCAGGGTAACGGCATGCACCACTTAGCCTTTGATCACCGAAGTTCACGGGTCAACCCCACCCAGAATAACCTAGCATGTCTAATGCACAGGAAGCAGGGCAGGATAAATATAAAGCAGTAGCAAACAGCATAACAAGGGCACACCTTCGGCCCATTTACACTAACACTCCCGAGGGTCATGACTCCTTCGGTTCACCACAAAGCGATATAGGGCATAACCTATGGCCCATTTATACTAAACATTCCCGAGGGTTCATTAATCCCTCGGTTAACCACAAAGCAATAAACAATAAGCATGATAGGCAACATGTTAAGCCCCGAGGGCAAAACCGTCAAAACCACTTGCAGGCGAAGCCCCACGGGCAAAACAGCACTTAAAGCAAGTAAAAACCCTCTCTGCACCGAAGGAGATCGATCTCCTATAGTAGCGAGATCGATCTTGACGTACCGACGCCGCCCACCACGAGATCGATCTCCCTCCCAGGGAGATCGCTCTCGCTCGGGCGGGGCGTGCCACCCCAAACATGATCGATCTCATCCCATGAGATCGATCTTGACTGGGTTCTCCGGCGGCCGGACGGCGAAGAGTACCGCCGAAAACCACAACCAACCCTCACCAAACTAGGTGGGCCGGTAGATCTAAGTACCACGAAGCTACTCTAGGCTTCAAAACCGGAAAACATCAACTCCACAAGGAGATCCATCGAAATCAAAACCGGATTTCAAACCCTCAAAAGCGATCGGAGTCTTTGAGTAAGAACCCTACCTCCACAGAGCTGCTTCGATCCACGAAGCATAGCCTAGGATCTTCCTCACGCCGCCACGGTTCCAACGAGCCTTCAAGCTCCAGAAATGGTGGCCGGATGAGGGAGAACGGAGGAGGAAAGGAGCTGCCGGAACAGGGGAAGAAAACAGGGCCGGGGGGAGAAGAAGGAAGCAGAGGAAGAAAGGAAGGAAGAGGGGAAGGGGATAAGGCCGGGGAAAGCCGGCGAAGGCGGGGGAAAGGCGAAGGAGGGGAGCAAAAGTCTCCCCTCCCCTGACAGGGGAAGCGACGGCCATCGCCGTGGCCGTCCTTCGAACGCCACCGCCAACGACTTCCAGACACAGAGAGATCGATCTCCATTGCCCAGAACGGCAACCTTGGACTGAGACTCAAGCCCAAGCCCAGAAATTCCGATCTCGGGTCCACCTAACCATTCTAAACAAACACAAGCACTAAACAAGGTCTGTGTGTGCACACCCAGTGTGAAACGACCGCCAAGGCGCAATTTCCCAAATTGCCCTTGGGTCAACAACAAGCCAAAGGAAAAAGAGGGGCGGGTCCTCACAGGAGAGATGGGGTGATGATGCATCACGTGATGCACAGCTGATGCATTGACCAAGCAAACACTGGTTTGTATCAAAATGCTGCATCAGCTGATGCATGTATCAACTGTTACATGCAACCAAACAGCCCCTTAGTAAATCACGTGCCATGGTGGAAAGTATAGGAAAAGATGTTGATCCTTGTACTTTTAACCATGACAAAATATCATATTCGGTTTCCATATCCGAACATGATTCAAGAGGCGATTTATAATATCGTTCAAGCTCGGATTGTAATAAACTCAAACGCCATTTTGCTTTCCCTACTAATGCACTTATCATAATATGGCTTGAAGATACGACAACCGGGCTAGATTGAGAGGAACTAGAAGCATGCACTTTAGAACCAAATCTTGAGTTATACTCTTCAAACAATTGATTAAACTTAATCTTAATTTTACTCAAATGTGCTATCCCATCGAACGATAGTATCCAATCGAATGAATAAAATATAAAAATATCATATGTTTCATTCCATAGCAATTTCTATCCCATCGAATGATTTTTTTTTTTATGTTTCAACTAAGGTAAGATATAAAAATATTTATTTCAGAATTGCCCTAGAGTGAAACATGACATGAGCCATGCCACATGGTCATGCACATCAATGCATATCCATTAGAACCCACTTATATTAATAAAATAATATTACTTTTAATATATATTATTAAAATAATACCAAATAATATATTTTTGCATGATGTGGACCAATCATCGTATGACACATGGCATGTGCAGGGGACCCACTTATATTAATTTTTTTATAATAATATATCATTAATATTATTTAATACAATATGCGTAGAAAAATGCTTCTATGTGTGTAGACTTTTTTATGTGATTCTAAACACACACGTAAATATTTTTATGAGCATATAAAAATTTTTGCGGACGTGATAACATTTTTTATGCGTGTTTATTTTCCTACGTGCAAATATTTTTATGAACGTATAAACATTTTAGTATACGTTTTTTTGAACATATAAAAATTTTGACGCGCGTAAAAACATTTTCATTTGCATGGTGTATTAAATAATATATAATATTATTAATATATTATTTATAATATACTAATATAAATGGGTCTCGTATGCTGCGTGTCATATCACGATTCGCCCACATCATATAAAAATTTATTTATTTTTATATTATTTTAATAATATTTTATTAACATATAAGTGAATCCACATGAGAGATGCATTGCCATGTCTTTTGACAACCACCATGATATATGGGGTGATAATATTATACTATATTATAACATATTTATACTCTATTTGTTGAATTTATATAACATTATAAATTTTATACGATTTATGTAAAAATACTGAAACTTAACTTAATAATTTATTCAAATATTATAATTTTAAACACGAAGCATGTCCGACTGTTCTTTATTCTTATCAAATTCTCAATATATCCTATTTAAAAACATTTTCGGTATTTACTAATAATAAAATATAATTCCTACGCTTATCTCACCTTTTACAATCAATACAATCAAAGATCATTTTTTTCCCAAAAAATTATTATTACTTTATCTTTATTTTTCAACCAAATACCAAAACCCTTAAATCCAGAATAGACTATCCCCTCAGCCACTAATCAAATCAAAATATGAATAATTAATTGGGCCAATCAGTGGTCAACGCATTGGCCACCGAAACAGACAAGGCTAAAGCCAGCATTGGTCCTTCGCTCCAACCTTTCATTTCAAAATTTCCATCCCACCGGGTCAGAGTAACATCTAAAGGATCTCTTTGATTCTGGCACAACAAGACCAGATGCTCTATACCAAAATTTGGCAACGGCAGGAACAGCATACAAAGGACATACAAATTGAGACACGATTAAACATGCCCGAGTTTCTAGTTTCCAAGCAGAGATGTCAATAATGCCAGGGCAGCAACTAAGATCATGATATTAAGAAAGTAATTGGATTTCAGCGGCTTATCTGGGCTGCCACCAAATCCTTCATACTCCGCTCTCATCTTCTGCTTCATCGACTCCGAAAGCTCTTTCTGCAAATACATACAGAAGTAGAACGCTCATTTATTTCTATATCCTTAAGTGGCTTCGAAAATTTAAAGTGTTCACTCTTTGGAATAGCTTCATCTGTGTTTTTTAAAGACACAGCAGAACAAAACACGAATTCGTCGTTATTTTTTATGCCTGCAAACCATGAAAGTAGCAAACATGAATTTCCTATAGGAAGATGGAACAGGCCAAGCACACTTGTACATTTTCGAAGTAGGAAAAATGCAAGAATAAACAAGTTGATCGCCAACCTTCTTTTCACCAGAAGAATACTTTGCTGCTACAAATGGCTCTGGTGCTGCAACATCGTCTAGGGAGATGCCCTGATCAACAAGCCCCACAAAATCGAGTTGCGATCGAGAAGAATTGCAGAAAAGATAAATTTTTCTCTAGGCTAGATGCAGACTGCAGTCACTTACCTCTGGAGGGTCAAATTTGGCACCCAGATTGCTAAGTTTAGCATGAGCTTCGGCGTAGTCCTTGAAAAAGGCATCCTGATCTTCTGCATATTTCTCCGCATAGACCTGCAACATAATGAATCTGATAAGGCAAAAGGCCACCAAATCATGACCTAGATAGATCTAAAAGGAAGCATAAACCTACGTTTACCTTGAAGGATGGATCATCGAATAAAACAGCATCAGTGGGCAAAACTAGAAGATCTTCGTCCCTCTTTTCTTTGATGTCCTAATTGAATTACGAAATAGACTTGTCATTCAATTTGCAGGTAGAGTTAAGATTTAATGTGGGTGCTGCATGGGATGTTCTTACTTTGAAGTAGCTGTTATCAAACTGCAACCATTGCATTGTCCATGATTGTCCTCCAGGTGCCCCAGGTCCATCTTTCTGTCAAAGCGATACAGACCTCCTAAATATTAACAGTAGCCCAGCATCCCAGCATGATGATTCACATGCATTACCTAAAGGCAAAGGCACTGGTATGCAGAATCTAGAAGTTATACACTCTAGCACAAGCATAGCTCAATCAGAGTACTAAGCATAATATAGCTTGACCATTTCAATGATGATGACTTGGACTTTGAAAGCAACAGCAATGATAAACTTTTAAGTCAAGGACACTGCAACAATTTATGCTCCATGTCGGGCTGATATTTTGGTTTCTAATTTTCTTATACAGATGGGATTGCTGAAGAACCTAGGATTCTAGTTCGCACTTGGCAGTGATGGAAACCTGTCCTAGTCATGGGAAGCTTTAAGTTCCTAGCAAATGAGAGCAATCTGTTAACATCCCATTACAGTTGAAAGTAATCAGCATGGAAGGGATGCAATTGACTATGCTTATGGGTCCGATACCCATATTTAAGAGGGGTATAGGAAAAATAACCTGCTTGAGAACAGGTCAGTAAAATGAGAGACTAACTAGAAGATTTTTACTGTGGAGGGCCTTAAATAGAAAAAAAATGAATTCAGGTGCATATAGCTGATCTCTTGCTTATCTGAACTGCCTTTGTAGTACCTATGGTGTCATAAGCCTCAAATGGAATCTTACTGAGGTATCATCTACCATCCTTGTACCCAGCATATCCCCAATTTAAAGCAAAGGAAAAGTTGAATCATGCCATAATTTTATCTCAAAAAATGGCTTCCGATATACAGCTAATAAAAAAATTGATGCTCGGTCAACCGGAAAGGCAAAGTGGAAGATGCCATATACTAAGAAAAAGAAAAACAAAAGAAAAAAAAGACATACTATGGGTCAAAATTGTTGAAACTACAAGGATAGGTATACCGTATATTTGGTCTCTGGCTTGCCCCACCCACTGCGTTCTGGTCTAGACCTCCCAAGTGTATGTGCTCCAGACAATGCAACAATTTCCTACCAGAATGTTTCATTTTGTGTCAACTTAATGATGTAGACAATTAAGCCAAGCTGGAAATATAGCTAATGAGGAAACCTTGTCATCAAGGCCCATCCTGTAGAACACATCCCTCAAATGACCAGCAGGAGAAGGTGGCCCGGCATCTAAATATCGAGGCAACAGACAAAGTCAGAAAATCCAGTTGTTGAACTAGGAGATAGTTTAGAAATTAATGATGAAGATGTTAAGATTAATGATTGAAGGTTAAATGCTCTAACCAGGAAGCTTCCCCTCTGGTGGGCACTCCTCAGGCCCTGAGACATCTGCTCTTCCATACTTCATGGGGATTTTTGGGCCACCAGCATCCTGAGAAACGACGACGATACCATTTATAATCATTATACACAGTGATTTTTTTTTTGTGATCCATTCAGTGTAGGACAAAATAAGACTAACTTCTATTGCTGTAGCACTGGCTAGCTGGAAAAGATCAGCATAGGTAATGCCTGGATATTTCTCCTTGACAGGCTCAAGGAGTTTCAATGCATTCACCAAACCTGTTGCAATGGCATGTTAAGTTGTTAACTATCAACTGTGTCTAATAATTGACTCAACTTTGTTAGATGATAACATCTACCTGCATTAGCAGCATGCTTCTGCTCGATCTCAAATTGCAGACTTCCATTAGCTCCACCTCGCTGTGGCCACTCCTCAATGTTCTTGTCATATGTACCAGCATCATGCCAACCCAGACGGACCTGTCTCCATACAAGAACAACTACTAACTTGATACAACTTTAAACTACACTGACACTAGTTCCTTGTTCTCTAAGAAAAATAAAAATCCAAATGTGCATTAATTCTGATATTATGCACCACCGGCATTTAATATTAGATTTGCATATTTGACAACAATCAGACAATTTACTCAAAATAACGTTAAACAATCTCCAGCGTCCATAATAAGTCATTGAAAAACAATAATGTAACATGTGAAATTCACCAGATAAGTTCAACAAAGTTCTTCAGTGCATGGAGTGCTGAGACAAGCCCAATAGAAAATCTGCAATCCTGAGAGCAGTAGCGCTTTTTGTGCAAACTCCGCTAAATGCTAAGGCCATTCCAAAACAGCTTCACGCAAGTGAGGAAAGGATCTTAATCCTGTCGAGGTGGAGGTCTGTGTGACCTCATAATAAACACATTGTTTCCTATCTCTCCTATTCTAGTTTGGAAGCTAATAAAGCTACACGAAATCCCTAATACAAATACCTTGTAAATATCATTTGGTGTAATGAAAGATTGGGGGTTCGGGACCTCGAATTGCTTCGCATAAAAGATAAGCATAATATGTAGACCTACCCTAAAACCGGCACCATTATAAGCTACAGAAAGAGCCATCAGGTTTGCAATCAGATAGAATCCGATCATCCTAATGCCTCATCAATCACCAACACCAATCCCTAATGGGTTCCAAGATGGAATCATATATTACCATAATAGGATGGCAGTATGTAGTCTTCAGCAGCTCCTTGATATCCTCCCTAGCGCTCTTCAGCTGCGCCGGATCCGACGCCGCGCAGGTCACAGCGGACCCACCGATTGACGCCGACCTCACCGTCACCGTCCATTCCCCCTTCCGCTGTGGGTATCCAAACACCACTCAAGATACCAGTCTTTCATCAAAACCTCCTCACGATATCAGAGTATCGAACGCGAATACTCACCTGGATGACGCGGAGGGGGGTCAGAGAGGCGACTGAGGAAAAGCTGAGAGCGAGGCGGCGCCGAGGTGCCGGGCTGACTGGAACACCGACTGAAGCGGCGGCGAGGCGGGAGGACGTTGGGATTTGGCGGGAGAGACCCGCGGCCGCGGCGGAGGAGAAGGTGGGGGAGATGGTCTCCGCCATGGGTGGAGTCAAGAGAGCACAGTGCAGTGGCGCGCTGTTGGATGGCCTTTTGGAGTCGCGTGTGGCCACCGGAGAGCTGGTGGTTTTATTTATTCGGATATCCAATAGGAAGAGGACAAGTGTCGATATGGTTGGAATATGCTTTCTGGTGACTAACGGAGTTAGTGGATGGGTATCGTTTTGGTGTGGCTGGAACCATACGCCTCATCCCACGTGTATAAATTTTTACGATTTGTGGAAATATTTATGTTAGAAAAGGAGGAATTCATTTGAGGGTCTTTGGTGAAAATGCTGCAAATCAAAGCAAGAACCTTATCAAATCAAATCGGAACTCTTTGAGCAAGAGATTATTGACGGTGCGTTTGAAAAGCATGGAGTTAGAACCATTTAGGCGGTGCGTTTGAAAATGCTAAAAGCGAGACGATTGATCATTAATTTTGGACGTCATAAGACCTACTCTAATTCCAAAACTCTTTGAGCCAATGGTACAATAGTTCCATAAACAAAGTGTTCATTTGAGTCGCGATTTGTGTACATGGAGCATAGCGTGTACATTACACATTTCATTGAATCGATAGCGAGATATCGATCGACTGATTTATTCCATCGGTGGAACAATACGGATGGAATATATCAATCAATCGGTATCTCACTACCGATTAGAAGGTATGTGTAATGTACAACCATGTACACAAATCTTTATTCTTTGAGATTATGTAGTTAGAAGCCTAGTAAATCTTTAGATCTCTGACCCATGAATCATGGTATAAAATTTCCTCGCTTTCTTCATGCATTTACGTCGCAATCATAATTTGTATGTCTCATTGTGATCTTCTATTATATAACGTCATATGCATTTTATCAGGCGGCTGAGCATGCCTGATTCAAATTCTATCTTGATATATCAGACGATCGATATGAAGCAACATGGAAGGGATTAGTGGAGGGTGGTGGTTAGTGGGTGCTTAGGAGAGAGAGAGAGAGAGGAGTAGTGGGGGGTGGTGGGTGTCAGAGTCTTGAGCCCATGACACGGGGTTTGGCGCGTGGCGTCGAAAGTTGGCGCGGCCAAGTGCCCGATCGTGACTCGTGGTTGTGCCATTGGTCATATGAGGTTTGGAGGCATCATAATAGCAAGCAAAGCATCCACCTACATCATCCCCAGCAAAGGCGCAAAGAATCTTGAAAATGGCACGGGCAAGTTTGAAGTTGGAGCGATAGTCCGTGCCAAGAGCAAAACTTGGCGTGCCATGGGCAGATTCTTTCGAGCGGGACGTGGGGTGAGCGAACCAGCAAAGCGGCGAGCAAAATGCGCACGCCAAAAGGAGCTTGACGCCCGGAATGATGCGATGCAGCGTGACACGACGCAACACGGCACGACGCGACACGCGCACAGCACGGTGGCACTCAAGTTCGAGTGGGACTAGGAATCCTAGTCGGACTAAGACTCCAATTCCTAGTGCTACTAAGACTTTGCACATCTTGGCAAAGCTCATGGCGAGGCTTTGTGTGGGCGAAATTGAAGGTGGCGCGCGAGTCCTAGTCGGACTAGGACTCGGCGTGCATTGATGCGGCCATCAAGACGCGTGATGCCATCGGGAGCAATCCAGCTTTGCAAAAGCCGTAGTTCCAATTGGACTGGAATCATGGAAGGACTTGACGCGGCAAAGGCAAGCTTTGGCGCGAGGAAAGTCCTTGTTGTAAGATAATTTCCAGGATCTCGTATATGAATATTAGAATACCATAATCAAATAAAACATACCTGTGTTGATCACTATGAAGATCCAGAGCATCGGAGGTCTAGGTCTTCCTCTCCTTCTCCTCTTGTCAACAGGACGGCTCTCAATGGGACAAGTCAGAAACAACATAAGGAGTGGAGAGGGGACCTAGCCTATTTATAGACATCCAGTGAGTCCTCCCATCAAGGACAAACACTGAATCCAAATTAGGCCTACACTTAGCCGTCTCAACCACATCATAAACAAAACGCGGTGTGCTCAAGCCCATTAATTTGATCACTTAACAGTGGGCTTATCGAGCCTATCTCATTGGATCTTATATTCAGCCCGGTTTTAATAAAACCAAATCAACTAACAATTAATGAAAACCCAATTAAGAAAATTCCAACATTCTCCCACTTGGGTAACATTAATTGCAGTCATTTTAAAACATTTTATTTTCCAAAATAATTCTCGGGCTGAACAAATAAAACAGAAGGGTGGCCACCAAAAAACAACCAAGATCCGAGACTGCACCTCAAACACGATTCCGTCCAATAGGGTCATTATCTTCGAACCATGGCGGTCGTTATACCCTTTATTGATATAGGACCAATCCATGATTACAAAAGATAACTCCTCTATCGACATGAATCAAGATGTGGTAGTGTAGCAAGAAAATAGCGTTCATATGTGATCTTTTCAAAATGCTATTTTCATTGTCGGTCCTCCAAAGGATTTCTCTCAACTAAATGCTTCAACAATAAGCTTGAGAAATCTATTTGCTTCAACAATAAGCATATATGTCTCTTATTCTCAATAAAGGTGCTATAGAGACATCCAAATTGACATAAACAGTCCTACTTAAGACATGCACCAAGTCTTAAGATTTTATACATCATGACATGTCATCAATATTATGTGCACATATAAAATACCAAAAGTAATGATAAACTATTATTAACAATATTAGCAATCCATCAAATAGATGTGTCAAAAAACAGTGGGTCCAAAAGGTTGTTTACAAGACAACAGAAGTGTAAACAAACTTCCGCTAACCAAGTACATCAAAAGACCCAAAATACTCATGTTCTCAACATGTTCTATAAAATTAATAGGTCTTAATCTCTTGGTTAAATCATCATCAAATATTGATCTGTATCAATATGCTCAAAACTAAATGTCACTGACCGTAAGATATTTGATTTTCAAATATTTGGAAGCATTAGAATTTTATAGTCATTCAAAAGAAAATTCCAGGACTATTATTACAATAATTAACCAACGGTCCAGAAGTGGTGTCAACAATTATAAATTCTGAAATAAAATTCTGTATCAGCATGGCATGTATAGCAACCCACATAACAAAATGTCAACTCAACATATAAAGAGATAGAAGTGGAAAGAGTGCTCTATCCTCTCCAACATATAGTTTGCAATTACCAATACTAAATTGGTTTAGTATGTGGTCTATATAAGACTTTTAGGACATGCCAACAATACACAGGATGCATCAAGGTCTTTCATGTCAAAGATCTTAGATAATATATATATATCTGGGTCTCACAAGTCAAGCTCAATAATTAAATCCAATCAATATGTCAACATGGAGGACAAGAAAGATAAAGTTCCTCCCACCGATCTAAAAACATATATAATGTATGTGCTTATCCAAACAATTGAAATATCCACTAGATCAACCTTTGCCACCCAATGAAAATTGTATTGAGTCTCACTGCTACTAAGATCATAATGATTCAAAAGAATATGTAGCAACAACATGTGAGAAATATTATTCTAGTAAAAGTCTAGTGATCTCTCATCTAATCAAAAAATTTGATTGAATGCTAGCAACTGTACCATAGGTTATATAACAAACTGTACCTATGTTAAAATTGTTCTTCCCATGAATAAAACATAGTATTCATTTGAATTGCAGCCTTTTCTGTCTCTTAGATCTTCTAACATTTATATGCGGAACAAGTTATGAAGTCCAAGAGACTTGAGTAGAATAAGGCGGAACTAAATCCGAAAAAATCTGGATCAATTATAGATATAGAAGCACAATAATGGAAAGAGATAGAATATTCTCTTATGAAACATGCAAAAGGAATGGAGATAAAATCATTCAAGTCATGCTCATTTGCTATTTGAGGATAACATATATTAGCAATATCAACCTCTATGAATCTTATTGTCAAGAATTGAACTAGTCTTGTGCCATAGGTAAAACAAAACATATATACTTTAGAATGATTTAGATAGGCAATAAAGAACAACTAATGCCCATAAGACCGATTATAACCACTGCAGAACAACCCCGGACATAAAAGTGGTTCAAACTGGGCTTTCCAACCAGCCGACAGCAAAAGCTTATGTTAAGGACTTTTAAGCATGGTATGTAAGGCAACAATCCCACATTCATGCAAGTATTTGGCAAAAAGTCCTTCATACTGCCTTCAAAAATATCATGCATGCCATAATACTCACAACTCACTTGTTGCTTGGGAGTTCGAGTTGGACTAGGACACAACTCACTCCGACGAAAGACGTTTGGCCATGGAGGCCAAACTGTGCGTGCCATTGAGATAATTCCACTTGGCTTAGGATTCTCATATAGGATGACACGACAAATATGAAATATGACACAGGGGAAGTTGGTTGTGACTCGCGGAAATATGAAGGTGTCCTATTTCGAGTCAATATGTGATGGATATTGGCATATACTATCCAGAGCAAGTTGCAGCACAACTTGGAGTCCTGATGAAGCGGGCAACTTCATGATCAGTCAAGCAAGAGTCAAGATAAGCTTGAAGCCAATCAAGGATCAACAGTTGGTGTTGAATAAAGAGTTTTTCTCAAAAGAGAAAGGCTTGGAGCCTTCCTCTATATAAGGAGCCGGTCATGATTAAGGAGATATGGACGGTGGCTTAGAGTTGGGTTCCTTTGTAATTGAGCGATCGTAAACCAAGGGTTTGGGAGAGAGAGTTGAGAGCTTCTCTTATACAATTGCATCAATAAAAGGGCGGGCGAAATCATTTGCCTACATCGTGTCTTCTTGTGTGTTTGCATGTGAAGAAGACGAAGGAGGGCTTGTCAAGAAGGGTCTTGACGCCATCATTGGGGAGAACTTGAGGAAAAATTTCCACTGCACTTTCTCGGTGACAATACGTACCCGTGCCAAGTGGCACGTGGGCCCACCTAGTGTATATTATAAAGTAACGTTTTTTTATAACGTGCTATCGGACTCGTATACATCTTGTGCACACGTGACGAAGAGGGGCGAGAGGGAAAGGGGTAGTTATCGGGTGGTTAGGGGAGAGAGAAGAGGGAGTAGTGGAGGCGGTCGTTAGCCGTGGCATGTGGGCATCTAATTTTACATATGATTATAGCCTCGGATAAGTCGAGACCTATCATTGCACTGTCGCAAACGAACATTCACCGAGTCCTGGGCCGAACTGGGCCGAGTCCTGTCAGGCCTGGAAAGGATGACCCCGACCGAATAGACCACTATCCACCCACCGTACATCTCATTCAAAGAGTCCACGGGCCGAATCAAATCAACCCTTTGATCGGGCCGATCCATAACCCAAAAATTTAATGACACTCCTAGTGCAGCGCCACGTGGATATGTTACTCCGCATTAAATTAATAAGAACCTCGAATTTGACTTCTGATTCGTGTGAAAACAATGGAACTTACGCATTCGATTTGGACCCGTGCCTTGAGTAGTTTATGCACTGAGATCCAGGCTTTAATTATGGATACCGCGACCCAATCAAATTAAAAAAGTGCACTTAATCTTCTACTTAATTATGATTTCACTGTATCTTTGACTTAAAGATCCTCTTTATTTCCAATTTTCCATGTAATGTCACGTTACGGTGACCGTCGGCCGAGTCATGCGGGGCAATTGGATTGATTCAACTGCATGACTAATCACACTTTTCCAGTTTGAACCATGACATTTGATTTATATACTTACTTATATAAAATAAAATAGTCGAACACATTTGCTCTCCCGTTTGGTTCGGAGTTAGGTTTAAGAGGCTTAAAGAAAATATGGGGTTAGAAAAAGTGAAGTTAAAAAATGGAGATAAAAAAAATAGAGCGAAATGTGATAGGTGAAATAGGTAACCCGTAATTATTATTTTGATGTTTGGTGAAAAAATAAAAATAACATAGGAGTAATTCTTTTAACCCCATTGCCAAACTAGGCAGAGTAGTTAGCATGAAATTATGAAGTAAATCTTAAAGTCATTGAATAATCGATTTCAAAAAAAATTCAACAAGCTACTTTTTATAGTTAGTTTAAGCTATCGTATAAGTTTAAATGAATTTGATTGTTGATACAACTGGAATAATTAATAAACAATTTTGGTTGAATTTTTTAAAGCAGTGCAAAAAGTTAAGAAATATAAGCATATGGAGCTAAAGTATTAAATTAAAATAAAAAATGAGAATAAAATAGTTCTTATTATATAAAAAGTTAGATTGGATAAAAAAACAAGAAAATAAAATCTTATGAGAATATAATGTATAAAGGGCAATACCGTCATTTCACCATCATCGAGTCACGTGGGCTGCTTCGTATTCGGTTTGGTTTAGGTAGCACGCGATGCTCCATCCCGCCCGGCAGTGTCGGTGTGCTGTCTCATCTCAGACAAAATCGTTCCCGCTATTCCTCTGGATCAAATTATACCAGGTTTATTAAGCATCTTATCTTCCAACCCGGCTCCAGATCCTTCCAGTCCCGGGTTGCCTGACTGCGCAACCTGCGTATAAGTAAACGGATCCTAAGGCTCACTAGAACCAAAATAAGCCCCTAATTAACGCGTCTCGAATGGACCTTCCTTTCTCTAACACACCTCTTCGTCGTCCCCGCCATTGTATATATATATATACACGGAAATAAGTCTCCCAGCTCTATTTTTTTCTCCAATTTTTATTCGATGAATCGTTATAATAATGGATCACTGTTAGAATACTAATATGGTTCTTGCTTCCTTGATCCGGTTCTTGTTCTTTATAGTCCAGCGAGCTTTATAGTCCAGCGAGCACTGCTATAGCGAAGCCTCGCAAGGAGCCATTTCCTTATGGAGCAGAGCAGAAGGCGATTCCGAGCTTAGAGCTTAGATTTGGCGCGGATTAGCGCCTGCTTGCATTGGATCTTTGAATCTGTGAGTTTTCATGCCTTGTTATCGGTTAATGTCGTGGATGCTTTCTTTCCATTTCGTTTTTTGGTGATATCTGATGGTTGGTTAGGGTTAAGTAATGACGATGTTCTTGGAGTTTTACATCTATGTGCGTAATTCTGAATTGTTCTAGGATCGTGGAGCATCATGCTTTCTTTAGTATTGTTGATTGATATCTGGGATTATTTGGTGAACTCGTTGTAGATCTTTCTCTCCCTCTGCAGATCTTACTTGCAATGGCGTAGATTTGTTGGATCTTTTGTTTTTTTCTTTTTTTTTTCAGCTGAGGGTGCGTAGGATCTGAATGTATTTGTTGGATCTTTTTTTTTCTCGTTTAGTTGGGAATCTGGTTGCAATTTAATTACTCCCATTATTCTCTAGTTGATGTAGTAGGTGTCAAGTTGCATAACTGCATACATTTCTATCTTGGATAAGATCCCTGGAAGTTTGTAAATTTATTTCATTTCAGTCATCGTTTGCTGTCGATCTCAGGAATTTGCTTTGATTGGTCCTGGAATTAAAATAATGCGCAGCACAAATACACCTCGACATCATGTAGCAACAACTTCTTGATCGAGTTTGCAATCCAATGCCTGTTTTTCAGCTACCTGAACTTAAGCTGATTTCACCTAGTGCCCACACATATCCACTGCGAGTACAACTCTATTGCTCATAAGATTGCAATTCGGGCCTTGGGGGTTGCTTAGTCTGTGAAGCACCCTCCAGCCACGGGAGATTAGTTACTTTTATTTACTTATTGTTTTCTTTCTCTAGCCTATTTCGGCGTGTGTAACTATAAAAAAAAAAAAACTTTAGTCCTATTAGTTGTGTGATGCCATTTATTTTTTCGGTTCCATTTCGAGATTGATAGGCATGATTGCTTTGTTAGTTCAAAGATTTGACCCAACTAGTGGATTAGTGCCATGGTTTCTAGTTGCCTCTCGTTCAACACCACCAGGCATTGCATCCTGTGAGGGATGTGTCTAAACCAAAAGCATTAGATATGTGCTTATATTGTAGGAGATCTTAATATGGCAATTTTTTGCAAGATTTTGTACAGCAACATCTAGTTAGCCTTTTTTAGATCGGAGTTCTGTTGCTGCCTTTTAGAACTTTTCCCATGTCAAAAGGAGGATATATTACTGTTAATTTTTTGAGCAATTCCTCATGTTTTATGTTGTTTCTGTTATCTTCCAGGTATATTTGAGAATTGGGTATTTGTAACACAATGGCTTTCGGGAAGAACATCCGAATGGACCCAAGGAGGCCCTCATCTTATGCTTCAACCACGATCTTGGTCGTGTTCGTTGCGCTTTGCTTAGTTGGTATATGGATGACGACATCATCTACTGTGGTTCCTGTAGAATTGTCTCAAGTTGATAAAAAACCAGATATGGAAGAAGAAGTTCCAGACACCAACTCTAAGCCAACTGGTGATAATCCTCACGGTGTATACGAAGATGTGACAAAAGGGAAGACGAATACGAATGTGAATACAGCTGCAGATGGCTTCAACTCTGAATCTTCCACAAAAACACCAGAGAACTCTGTGGAAAATACCCAAGGAGAGGATCCTGTTAAGGGCATAAAGGATGAGTTGAATGAAATATCGAAATCTCAAGCTGATAACGATGCAAATGTGATGGTTAAGGGGCCTACTACTACTGAAGGGGAGGATTTAAAATCAGAAGCCGGTAAAACAAATGCCGGTGTTCAAGAAGATGGTAAGAAAATAGGCGAGGCTTCTGACGAAACTAAAAATAAGAATGACGACCTAGAGCGCGTATCGGGGGAAACTGAGAATAAGGACCAGGAAAAGAACACGGTTGGAACTTCTAATGAGAATTCAAAGGATGAGCAAGATAAAAGCTCCGACCAGAGTTCCAGTGAAAATACATACGCTGAGCAGCAGTTGCTTGCAGATGACAACAAGTCGCCGAAGGAAAAATCTGAGAGCGATACAATGCAGGTTGAAAATGGTAAAAATCAGATCAAGGAGAAAATAGAGCAGTTGCAAGATAATGTCACTCAACAAACTTCTGGTGACAATTTAGGAAGCCAGGTAAAGGACCAAGGTGCAAATAAGGTGTTTCCTGATGGTGCCCAGTCAGAGATTTTAAATGAAACCAATATCCAGAATGGAGCATGGTCTACGCAGGCTTCCGAGTCAAAGATCGAGAACGAAGTTCAAGCAACTTCACTTGGATACAGCTGGAAGCTCTGTAGCACATCTGCCAAAGCCGACTATATCCCTTGTCTCGACAACGAGGATGCCATCAGGAGGCTCAGGACCACCAAGCATTATGAACATCGGGAGCGACACTGCCCCGAAGAGGCGTCAACCTGCCTTGTTCCTCTACCTGATGGATATCAACGGCCAATCAAGTGGCCCAAAAGCAGGGACAAGGTATATTGTTAGCTTACTATCAATAACATATGGTAACAATTTCTTTAACCTATACTATCGCAGCTTACTTGAGTGTCTATTTTTGCAGATATGGTACTCCAATGTCCCTCATACTAAGCTTGTAGCTGTAAAGGGACACCAGAACTGGGTCAAAGTATCGGGTGATTTTCTTATATTTCCAGGTGGTGGAACTCAGTTCAAGAATGGAGCTCTTCATTATATTGATAACATCCAGAAGGTTTGGCCCTATTTCTCCTTACATTTGGTCAATCTTCTCTCCCTGGCCATAATAATCTGCCTTTACACAACAGTTATTGCTCTCCTATGTGTCGGCAATGTAGGATTCAAGTATCATTAAATTGCTTTTCTTCTTGGATTCTGTCAAAATGCAATTCGGCTTGTTGGAAATTGAGATTGCTAATGGAGTCTTGCACTCTGTAAAGCGTCTGTTTGCACATTCACTGTGCCATATTCATAACTAATGGCATGCTTTATGTACTCAGCTAGTCCACAATTGTGCACAATTGCCTGCATGAAGCAAGTTCTCTTTTAGTAATCTTTGTTTCTGATGAAAAATGTCAGTACCACATCATGGGAGTTTTTCGTTTGAACCTTTTGGGATTTCTTTTGCAGGCATTTCCAGATATAGCATGGGGAAAAAAAAGCCGTGTTGTTCTGGATGTTGGGTGTGGAGTGGCTAGCTTGGGAGGGTATCTCTTTGAAAGAGATGTGCTGACCATGTCATTTGCTCCTAAAGATGAGCACGAAGCTCAAGTGCAGTTTGCCCTTGAAAGAGGAATTCCAGCTATCTTAGCTGTCATGGGCACAAAGAGACTGCCATACCCTGGCAGGGTCTTTGACGTTATTCACTGCGCCCGCTGTAGGGTCCCATGGCATATTGAGGGTAATGAGAGTGATATCCTTTGTTTTATATCTTTTTTTCTCCATAACTGAGCTTGTAATTTGCAGGTGGGATGCTTTTGCTGGAGTTGAACCGTTTGTTGCGACCTGGTGGTTACTTTGTTTGGTCTGCTACTCCAGTATACCAGAACAGTGAAGAAGATGTTGGAATCTGGAAAGGTTAGAAAATTATTACAGAAGCGTGCAAGTTTAAGCTATAACAGGGTAGGGCTTTATTATTCATTGCATCTTTCATGGTCTCTGAGAAGTAAAGGTTTTAGTGAAATCTTCACCATAATCTGTCCTGGCACATCAGAATTTTGAGATAGAAAGATAATATTCTGGTCTATGTATGAAACTTACAATGATCCTCTGCCTTTTAGTTTGAAGTATGATACACGGCCTTAGTTCCAAATTGTCTTTCATGGGCACGAGTCTTCTTTTAATTTCCTTTGCTATGCCTCTATGGATTTTTTTTTACCCCCAATAATCTGCTCCTAATTTAATTCTCCGGTTGTAAGTCTGAAGACTGCAAACTTGCATCGGCATTTCCTTGTGCTGAAGTATTAATAGGAAGGCTTAGCCCTGCTCAGCTCATGCTTTGCAAGTTTGGAGCTAAAGTGTTAATTCTGTCATCTTTATTATAAGTTAATATGATAAAAGCAATTCTAACCTGAGTTTTTTGTGGCACTTTCCTTCAGCTATGTCTGAATTGACAAAGTCGATGTGCTGGGATCTTGTTAAGAAAACAAAAGATACAGTAAACAAAGTGGGTATAGCAATCTATAGGAAACCCTTGGACAATGCATGCTATGAGACAAGGAAGAGAAATACGCCTCCACTTTGCGAAGAAGGCGATGACCCAAATGCAGCCTGGTAAGCATCATTAGGGTATCGATCATCCAGTCCTCTCACTAGTCTTAGTAGCATGAATAAATTCAGTGAAATGCACGCTTTATGTTTGCATTTTCTAGGAATATCCCCTTGCAAGCATGTATGCACCGTTTGCCCGTGGATCCAGTTGTGCGAGGCTCGCAGTGGCCAGAACAATGGCCACAAAGGTTGGAGAAAGCACCTTACTGGCTGAACAATTCTCAGGTGGGTGTTTATGGAAAAGCTGCCCCTGAGGACTTTCAGGCAGACTACGAGCATTGGAAACATGTTGTCAGCAATTCATATCTGAGTGGATTGGGAATTGACTGGTCCACTGTGAGGAATGTCATGGATATGAAGTCTGTATACGGCGGGTAAGCAAAACGTTCCTTCGTGTCTAGATGATTAAGCTCGTTTATTTGTGCCAAGAAATCCAACAATAAACGATTGTTTTCAAATCTAATCGGACTCCAATGCATATACAACTTTTCTTCTATATGCTCGGTTTATGTCCAAAATTTTGGCAAGAAACAAAATTTTGCCGAGCAAGAAAAGTTGACTCCTATCTCCTTTAACTTTCTTAGAGAAGCTCTAGATAGTAGATACTGAATTCCAATAAAGGACCTGATCCATCAAGTGAAATAAACTCTTGTGTAATTTCAGAGAATTGTTTCTACTAGGAGTAAATCTGATTGATTGCATTTCTTCCACACCTTTTCGTAACATGAGTTTAATGCTTTAGTTCATGATAAACTACTAATGAAATATGAATGTTTAGCTGTTGGCATTACATGCATCTCCAGCTGAAATTTTGCTTTCTTCATGAAACATCAGGATTTATGTACAAATAGTACGAATATTTTTCTCTACAATCTTCTGAACTTTTTTTGACCAGGAAATGTCTTCATCTGTAGACAAAATTTCTCATGTATGAAGCAAACGTCAAACCTAACATGTATCTCATCATCACAAATTTGATTTTGCTTTAGATCAGTTGCTTTAGTATTTCTAAAACAACAAAACAGCTCTAATCTTATATCCTAATATCACAATCAGGTTTATACTTAGTAGGTGATACTCAAGTGGCTCGAGACTAGCACTAGTTTTGCTTTGCATGGTGCACCATGTTCTCTTGCAGACATTTTCTTCATGATCACATGGTCACTGCTTGGTGCCATTTACTAACAAACTGAACATGCAGGTTTCTTTGGCCACGATGTACTTAACATCATAAATTGCACATTATTATCATGTCCTGGAATTCTAATTGATAGACATATTGTACTTTAGGAATTCCTTGCGTATTTCACTAATTGTACGTTCTGCCTTTGTACCTCCTTTTTCTGTTCCAGCTTTGCTGCATCTTTACGGGACTTGAAAGTGTGGGTCATGAATATTGTCCCAATTGATTCACCTGACAGTCTCCCCATCATATACGAACGTGGACTGTTTGGAATGTATCATGATTGGTGTGAATCATTCAGCACCTACCCCAGAACATATGATCTTCTTCACGCTGGCCATCTATTTTCAAATCTCAAAAAGAGGTCTGCCTACAACTCACTTTTACATATTTTGAACCCAAGATCTGTGCTTAGTCAAATTTGTTTAGGTCTTTTGTTAGTAGATATCTTTGTCCAATTTGATGTGCTTCTTATGGGGATTCCACCTTGTGGAAGGCCTTCTTCCCTCACCGAATCCAGCCACCGATTAACTATTGTCCTTTCATTTTCTCACAGGTGCAAATTACTGCCAGTGGTCGCGGAGATGGACCGGATACTGAGACCAGAAGGGAAGCTAATTGTGAGGGACAATAAGGAAACCATATCTGAAATAGAGGACATGCTAAAATCTCTTCATTGGGAGATCCAATTTACCTACTCAAAGCAAAACGAGGGATTGTTGTGCGCTCAGAAGACAATGTGGCGGCCATAAGTAGCACCAGGCAACCATCTGATTTTAGAATCACATAACAAATGCATCATTACAGCTGCTTGGTCCTTTTTTGGCCTACTTCTTGTCTGTTGTTTTATTAGTCCAGAGGGGAATAGAGAGGATTCTGATTTAGAAGGCATTTGATCTTATATTCATCTGTATGTAAAAAAAAAAAAAAAAACTTGTTCATTATATTAGTGCTTTCAGGGCATTTGATCTTATTTTGTGGATTGGATGATGGTGATGACTGTTGATGTAGACTATGTCATCTCCCCAACTTTTCCATTATCCCCCTTAAAAAACGTATAATTTGAAATGAAAGGCAAGACTCTTTTATGATTGGTATGATCAACACGACACGGAACCGAATCCCTTCATTGGTCCCTCTCTACTTATCCGCGAGTGCATAAAACAATCCTTTACACGCAACCATCGCCGTTGATTTCATACAAGCTGTTTTCAGACGTTTCTCTCTTTTAAGACTTATTAAGGAAGCCAGCTCACCGGGTTATCCGCATCTGCGAGTCAGCAGAAAGGTTGGCCGCGGACGCCAAGCCATTCCCGGGCAACCCAAAACTCTTCTCCGTTGGCGTTGGGCTTCGGGCGATATGCAATGAAACAATTCTTTTAATGCAAGCTAGTTTGGTTGGTTCTTAAATCTCTGCTTGTAAGATTCTTGGATCGAATTCCTCGCACAGGCAAGGTACCGTTCTTATCTTTGCTTGTGTGGTTTGTTTTCTTTAGTTTTAGAGATCTAGATTGAATGTATACGATCTCCAAGTTCGCCTTCTTACCTCTTGTACGATAATATTGGTTTTTTCTCGGAATTGTGCAAAACCCAAAAGGCCCCGTTTGGTACCCGATAGTTAACCCGGCATAACTGTTAAAGGGGAATATTCCTTCTTATTCCACGCTCTATCTCAACCATCCATAAAAAAGTTATTCCCATTTTCTCCTTAATTTTTTTTCTTATCCCAAATAATCATTGCTGTTCAGCCCAAATAACTTTTATCCGTACCAAACGGGGCCAAAGAGTGCTAATCAGTGAAATTGAAGAATTCAATCTGATTATATGCTTGTTGTCCGTTTTGAGATCAAATTTTATGAATTTGAGTATGTGAATATGTGATTAGTTTTGAGGCTAAAATTGAACGTTTCTAGAGCGTTTTTTTAATCTAAATTAAGTCATACATCACCATTCAATAAAAAATGTCATTTATAGTTCGTTTCAGACACTGGGATGTGGAGACAATGAACATTAGGTATAGATTCCAGTGGAAATGTATTTTGGGTAAATTCGAGTCATATCTTTGTGTCATATTCTCTCGTTCCTGGCTCAGTTTGACATTGTTCTTTGTAAATCTTCCCTGATTTTTTAGAACTGATTCATGTAACTTAATAGTACTGTCAACTTATCCACAAAATGGTTATAGTTTCCTTGCTTGTGCCTTTTGAAGTGGAATTACGAATCCAGTGAACACTATCTTATTCGAGTAGAGTCAGCAAGATCGTTTCCTTCTTGGAATCCTATGGCTCATAGACATCAGGATAAACGACGTCCAGCGTTTATAGCTGATAATTTTAGCTCACTGGACCAGGTATGTTGTCATGATTTCCTTATTCTGGTTACTCTTCTTCTATTATTTGGCTGATTAAAATGAGCTTGAGTTTGGATCATGATTCCCTGCATGTCTGAGCTACTTTTACCCATCTTTAGTCAATATTTGACAGTTGGGATATGAATGTTCTTGTCACTTTCAGGTTATTTCTGCACTGAAAGAATCTGGCCTTGAGTCATCAAACCTCATTCTTGGTATCGACTTCACAAAAAGCAATGAGTGGTCAGGTGATATTATGGGGTCCTAAGCACCCATAGCATAGATGGAACGTCTTCTTTTCTTGCTTTTTGAAGTTTTCGTGATAAAAAAGCGATAGTTGATCACACTCATCTTTTTATCTTTTACAACTGTAGGCAGACACTCTTTTCGAAGAAAATCTCTTCATGCTATTGGCGATACACCTAACCCATATGAGCAAGCCATTTCGATTATTGGACGGACATTGTCTCCTTTTGACGAGGACAACCTTATTCCTTGTTTTGGATTTGGTGATGGTTAGTTCATCCTTTTGGTTATTTTGAAGTACAATTGTGCTATTAACTCTTTCCGCACTTTCATGATCACGATATTCTTTGGCAGCATCTACACATGATCAATATGTTTTCAACTTTTTCTCTGATTATCGCCCCTGTTGTGGTTTTGAGGAGGCTCTTGCACGATACAGAGAGATTGTTCCATATCTGGACATGTCAGGTCTACGCCTTCCTGTCTTACTGGGTTTCTTTGGCATTACATGTATTCCGTATGCATACAGTGAGGATTAAATCTTTCTGTTTTCGTCAAAAAACTGAAGATTTATCTTCAATGATTAATTCTTGTTAATACAATACTCTGTGCTGTTGCAATTTGAGAACTGAGGAAAGGTTTTTCTCTGCCTTTATTCAATGAGTTTTCCAGTTCTTATTGCTGCTTATGTGTTGCCTAGTTTTAAACGTCTACTGGCATTTTGGCCATTGCCTTTTAGGAATATCACCTCTTCCACCTAACTGATATTTACAGGAGAAGTTTTTTAACAACAAGGAGAATCATGTGCTCCTTGGAAGTTAAAACTTAAAACTTAAAACTTAAAACTATTAAGTTTGGTACGGGAATAAATTTCGGGAATAACCCTTAACCCGGGTTAAGGATGGGAATATTCCTGAAATATTTCCGAATCCACTACTTATTTCACCCCTTAACCCCAAACACCCTTTCCCTTATTCCAAATAATCATTAGAAAGTTATTCCCATTCTCCACTCCACTTTTCCCTTATTCCAGATAATCATTACAAAGTTATTCCCAAAATCTGGAATAAAGTCCCTTAACCCGGAATAAAGTTAGTCCCGTACCAAACGAGGCCGATGATCTTCGTTTTGCTTATTAGCTTAGGACCAGAAAGATATTTGATTCATGTACGTGACTAACTTTTTTGAGCGAACTTCGTCATCTCCCCATAATACTTGTGAATTTTTAATCATTCCTATCTTCTTTGTGGCCTAAGTGCAGGTCCAACCTCATTTGCTCCACTTATACATGCATCAATTGATATTGTTGAGGGGAGGAATTGGCAATACCACGTTCTTGTCATTATTGCTGATGGGCAGGTTTAAAATAATAGCCGAATGAGCTGTTTTTTTTTCAGATCATGATGTTTAAGTCTTTTGATCATTAACAATTGTAGGTTACAAGAAATCCCAACGTACCACATGGCCATTTGAGTCCACAGGAGGGTGCAACTGTAGATGCTATAGTTGATGCCAGGTAAAAGAATGAAATCAAGTAACCATAATGCTGTTTTCTACGCTGCATTCTTCTGAAGTTTTTTCAATCATTCAGCCATTGCCCACTGTCAATAATTATGGTTGGTGTTGGCGATGGACCATGGGATGCTATGCAACAGTTTGATGACTGCATTCCTCATCGTGAATTTGATAATTTTCAGGTAACTGCATAAACCTCTTACTTTTTACTGCGGTGCTTGTTAGCCGTTATATATCAACACTCTCTCAAGAATGAGACATTTTATTTTGTCAAGAACTTTCACAAGTCATTCTTGAGAATCATCTGTAGTCTGATCTCTATAGCTTTCTTGTGTATGAGAGAAACCCTTGTTCTATTCCTCTTTCTGAAAAGAGTCCATTCTTCCTCAGTTCGTAAACTTCACAAAGATAATGTCAGCGGACATGGACATAGCGAGGAAGGAAGCGGCATTTGCTCTTGCTGCTCTCATGGAAGTACCCTTCCAGTATAAAGCCACACAAAGCCTCAGGCCTCCAGCGTAACCCTGCTATATAACCTCTGTCAATACTTGTGTGCTATTAGTTGAATCATTGTTACTGAAAATATTAAATCTTGTAATCACAGCCACCAAAGGGAGAAACACAGGGAAAGAAAGCTCCTCCCTCCTCCACCTCGAGTAGTTGAACATGATTATGTAGCAGTATCCGATTCCGAAGCATCAAGGTCACAGTCAACCGATGACAGCGCAGCATCAGAGCATGTATGTTTTTCACCTTTGCTTCAGATTTGGACCAGCTCCAAGGCCTTTCAGATTGTACTAGTGTTTTACATCTACTTTGCTGATTTTCAAGGTATGCCCAATTTGCCTGACAAATCCAAAGGATATGGCATTTGGCTGCGGTCATTTGGTAAGGTTTTCTTCTTGGGATTATAGGCTGTGTTAAAAAGAAGAGGTTATTCTCCATCTAAAGGTTTGCGAATGATAGCAAAATTTAGCAAAAAGAAAAAAAGAAAAAAAAGAGAAGACAATCAGCATTGTCATGAACTTCTTGATCTATGCTGCACTGTTGGCATTCTTTTTGCACTCAAAAGGAATCGATGCGTTGTTGATCTATGATGCACTAGCAGAATATTTTCTTGCATTTGTCTACGGATGAGATATCTATAAACTCTATACAAGAATAGTGACGCTAATTATGGGGCTAAATAGTCTACCTTTCCTGTATGTTTAAGCTTTAAAGTCATTAGACAATGCTGAATGAAAACATGACGGCTTTTAATTTTCCATTGTTAGACTTGCAAACAATGTGGTGTGACGTTACACACATGCCCCTTGTGCCGCAAACCCATCACCACTCGTCTGAGGCTCTTCTCCTCATGAGGAAAGCTGCCCCCTCAACAATGGCAGGAATGCTAGGTTGTACTACCAACAGCAAGGATTTCGAAGGTTGTTGTACTCCAATTGATCAATGAGATGCTTGGCAAATGTAGCATAGATCTGGCTTTATCATGTCCGAATCATCACAAGTCCACAGAAGCTCCCTCTATCTAGCAGCAGTCTCTGTCTGCACTCCTTATGTTGTTATTATTGACTGTAATGTACATTAGGTGTTGTTCAGCCAGTAACTCTGCCTCTCCAAAGTCCAAAACATCACCTAATTGTACATATATGTCTCCTGTATAGCCTTGATATGCTCTTTCTTATGCATGTGAAACAGAGGGCAGCTGAATGTTGATAATTATGTGTAAGTATACATGTTAGTAAATATATATATTTTTTTTTGTATGTTTTTGCAAAAGCATTGAGTTGTACTAAATTATGTTCTGATTTAGTAGACACCATAGATCGTCAACATGTTGAAAAGTATTGTGTTATCCAATTGTTTGGGTCTAGGATGAAGCTAGAAATGATTTAATTGTTCTCTTGTTAAAAGAGTGACCAATAAAAGCATGAATGAAAACAGATTCTGTAATGAAGATGGGCTTTCGCTTCATAATTTCAGTTAAATCACCACTTGTCCCAATAGTGTTTCATAAGTCATCACGTTAATATTGAATTATTAGATTAAATTACCTATTTTCCAAAAAATTAAGCTCAACGGCAAAAAGATGGATTTAATCTCGTCAATTATATTCTCATGACACATTTTTCCACGTAAAAAATCATTGCTACTTTGAAACTAAAATTAGTAATGCTTAAGACATCGTGGGTCCTTGCAACAAAAAAAAGTATAAAAACTAGACCAAGACAAAAGTATACTATACTATTAGTATAATGAGTCAAATCACATGAATCAGAGCATGTACATTGCACATGCATTCGAATTGACAAGGAGATACTGATTGGTTGATCTAGTCCATCGGTATTGTTCTACCGATGGATTAGATTAAACAATCGGTATCTCTCTACCGATTCGAGGGCATGTGCAATACACATGCTCTGATCCATGTACACAAATCATGACTCAGAGTATAAAGTTAAAAAACTAAATTTATTTGAGTTTTTAGTATTCGAATGGGAAAACTTAAGAATAAACTGCTTGAATAAAAAAAAGAGTAGTTTTTGATACTAAAGAAATGATAAAATAATAATAAAAAGATGCTATCGTAAATTATTCGATGGATTGCAATTGTAAACAAATTAGGGTTTTAGTTCCGAAGAAGCCTTGTTTGTTTTAGAAGATCTTTGTGGCTGGCGCTTCGGGCGTGGGGATAGTGATACCGAGAGAGGTATGAAGATAGTCTAGAAGAAGAAGACGGAGGAGAGCGGAAGGAAGCGCTCTCGACCGCAATCCCTAACTTCAATCGGAATGTATATAGATCTAGTCCATCGGTATTGTTCTATCGATGGATTAGATTAAACAATCGGTATCTCTTTACTGATTCTAGGACATGTGCAATACACATGCTTTGACCCATGTACACTTATAAAGTTAAAAAACTAAATTTATTTGAGTTTTTAGTATTCGAATGGGAAACTTAAGAATAAACTGCTTGAATAAAAAAAAGAGTAGTTTTTGATACTAAAGAAATGATAAAATAATAATAAAAAGATGCTACTGTAAATTATTCGATGGATTACAATTGTAAACAAATTAGGGTATTAGTTTCGAAAAAGCCTTGTTTGTTTTAGAAGATCTTTGTGGCTGGCGCTTCGGGCGTGGGGATAGTGATACCGAGAGAGGTATGAAGATAGTCTGGAAGAAGAAGACGGAGGAGAGCGGAAGGAAGCGCTCTCGACCGCAAACCCTAACTTCAAACCCTAGTCTACCCTTCGAATCCGCGAAGAGAGATGAGAACGGATTGGGAAGTGATAACAATCTTAAGCAATCTGAAACCCTTGCCGCCGACCAGCGAGTCCAGGATCCGAAGCAGATCGCCGAGAACTTCCAATCCGAAGGCGATCGACTTGCCGAGGTTCCGATCTTCCCTTATAGGACTTATGATTTTATCTTGTCGATGACAATAGAGAATCGTTCGTTTGATTTAGTTGCTTTGAGATGGTTTTTCAGATGCAATTCTTGTGGGAAAGTCTGGGTCTTTCATAAGCACCTAGTTTAATTGCATAGATTGCTGTTTTAAAGAAGCGGTAGCCTTCGTATGATAGTGTTTTTTTTGTTGTTTTGTTTTAGTTCACCATAATCGGAGACTCCTTTTCTGCGATGTATAAATTTTTTCCTATATTTTGGTTGAAAGGGGGAAAAGAACCTGGTTTGGGGTTACGAACTTACGATTGTTTCATACAGGTCTGCAGAAATAAACCGTTACCGATGTTAGTTACTAAGACTTTCTTTTCCCCATGATTAGAGGTGTCAACTGGATGATTTATTAGGTTTCCAACCTTTGAGTGTTTGATTGCTTGGTAGTTTCTTAGGCTGGAAAATATCATGAAGCTCTTGGAAGGTGGGAGGCGGCACTTAATCTGATGCCTGAGAACGCAATACTGCATGAACAAAAGGCACAGGTCTTGCTTGAGATAGGCGATGCATGGAATGCCTTGAAGGCGGCCACTCGTATCTCTCTCTCTCTCTCTCTCTCTCTTCTTTTAGTTTGCTCTATTATTTAGGATGATGAAATTGAAGTACATTTTACTGTACAGTGGTGTCAAAGAAGAAAGCTAAGTTAATTGCGTTATATGCCTAACTTCTTTTTGTACTGTCTTTTTTTATCATATTGTTATGGCTCTTTTAATCTGGAACATTATTTCTGTATTTATCATATTGTTATGGCTCTTTTAATCTGGAACATTATTTCTGTATGCTGGTTATGCTGATCTTTTCAATTGAGTGCCTTACAATGCAACACAAACATTTGGTTAGCTGGATTCAAATCTGTATATGCTATTGTCCACTCATACTAGAGACATTTTTTTTTTGTGGCCTTTATTGGAAAAATCTTTTGGATAAATGCTTTTATATTTGGCTTCATAAGTTCCTCATGACATTTTGATAGAGGGTTTCTCCATAAAGGATGAAGTGTTACCGAAGAATGTCCATACAAAGAAGAGGGCCAGGAAAAGAGATGGACTTTGACACTTTCTCTCTACCTTTCCTGTGATAGTAACTGTGGTTTTGATGAAATGTGAAGTCTTCTCTCACATAAAGTTTTGCTTCCTTTCTAAAACATATCTTGTTGGGAAGAGGCAACATATTGGTAATGATTGTGTTATTCATAGGGATGGTAGTTATGCTGATATAGTCTGGATAAGAATGCAGTGGCGTGGTGGTTTGTTCTGCTGTTTGAGTTCTTTGTTATTGTGATTAGAACAATGACTATCACTTCATATAAGGAGAAGCAAGCAAAGGCTACACCAATGTTTAGGAGATTGTCTTTTTTTTTTTTAGTTTTTCTCCATAGGCATACATGATTCTGTTGGAGCACAGCAACTTTAAGTAGCACTATCTAACGATCTAAAGATCCACAGAACTGCTGGTGATTCTGCAAGGAGAAGTTAGGGAATGTGTTCAAGTACTTTGTAAGTTTGCATGCATTAGTGGTTACTGTTGTTATATGACGTTGCTTGAGGACATGATCCCATATCACTGGCAAATTTCTTTAAAAGAGACATGATAAGAAAGATGCATGGTATTAATAGGGGATAGCTGCTGACTTGATGCTGTGAAAACAGTTTCTTTTGGGGTGGGGGGGTGTGGTCTTGGTCTAGCTGTGTACTTTGGTCTTTCCATGAATTAAAGTATTTGCTACTTTAAGAGACAGATATGACACTAAGGCTTTCAAAAGCTGTTATCCCATTATAAATAGGAAGAGCAAATGTATGACTGAATCCAGCAAATTGCCAGAGTAAGTTTTTGATTATGCATGCAAGAATGTGTTTGGAGGAGTATGCTATAAACGAGGACATATTGCTTTCATCTTGGTAGATGGTGAGATTTGGAGTTGTTGAAACCTCACTGAAGTATATGCAAATGGTTGTCCCATTTGTGCACATAAGAAATAGAACAAATTCTTGTATTTCATATGCTTCTCGCATACTATGTGCATGGTTTGGCTTACAAGTTATTGAATGCTTAGGTACTATATATATTTTACTATGTCTATGTTCCTGTTATCAGGTATAGGCCATTAGAACTTAGGTGCCATGTCTCTAAAGAGTTCTTTGACTGTTCTTCAGGAACTACTAGACGTTGCATAACATGGAGGTGTCATACATGATGCAAGTCCTTTTGATCTCTATCTGTGTTTCTTTGCAGGGGCTACGAAATTGGAACCATCATGGGCTGAGGTTGGTAGCTTGACATTGTTAGCTTATATGTAGCTAGACGAATTATTTTTTGTCTATCTTGGTATTGTTGATTGTACTTTTTCATGGCCAGTTTCTTTATTTGTAGACCCAGTTTACATATTTTCAAAGGGTCCATCAATTATATTACTTCATTTTCGAATTTATAACTTTTTTGACTTTCTTTGTCATTGGCTGTAATTATTAACTGAGCACTAGCTTTGAGGTTTTGCCAATTCCATTTATTCTTTAGAATCCAAGCATTATGTTTTTTCTTGGCCATTGTGGTTGATATTTGGTTTGCAGGCCTGGATCACACTTGGTAGGTCTCAGCTAAATTTTGGAGAACCTGATTCAGCCATAGAAAGCTTTGGCATTGCTTTGGACATGAAGGTATAAACCTCCTTCACGTGTACTTTTCCCACTTGACAATCGCATGCTGACTTAATACTGTTAAAGGTTCTTTTTGCACATATTCAGTATCCCTTATGTTAATATTGGCGATTGTAGCCTGATCTTGAGGCTCAGACTGACCGTGAAATGGCAATTCGATTAGTAAAGAAGCGCAAGCAACTCCATTCCTCTGACACCGACATTGCTGGCCGTTACAGAGTCGGCGACAAGGTTTAAACTTCTTGATGCCATTCAAAATCCTCAGTTAGATGACGTATCGATGCTGATTTGTTTCATGTATCTATCCATCTTAAAGTATGAAAACAGCATTGAGATTAGGCATCATAGCAGTAATGGCCATCGATAACCTTTGCTTTTTGGTAGTAAATGTAAATTGGTGTACAAAGTTGTTGCCCAAGTCTCGGATGTATGCAACTAATGTTATTTACGGCTGCTGAGTCTTATCTCAATTTATTAGCGAGGCGGTCTCTGCTGGCAATACATGCTTTATTTATTTATCTTTTGATTAGTTAGGAAGAACCACTTCATTGCATGGATGACTGGCTAGTTCTTTCCCCTCTCTTATTATTTTTTCAAGCATTTCAAATCCTAAATTGCAGGAAATAGTTCTAGTGTGTCAAAGCACTGACGGGGGAAAAAAATATATTCAAAAAAAGAAAATAAGTGATAAAAACTAAAGAGTAATTAAATTAAAGGATGAATGGTCAAATAAATCAGTAGTTTTTCCCACTATAAGTATAACCCAACAAAAAGAATTTCAAATCCTCTAATCGTCCCAACGTGTATCTAACTTAATAATTCTTATGGAATTCTTCTCTGTGTCTTCTCATCTGTATCACCCTCTTGTGACTGTTTGAATGACTGTCAAGCAGAAAGGTCGGACTGGCTGCTGGCCGGTACTCCGGCAATAGCCGGCCGGAGTTATACCTTATTCCGCAAGCATTACACAGCGTGCCAGGCCCTTCAGGCCCAGCCCTCCATTGCGGAGTTTCTTCAGCAAAGCAATGACTGCACCACCTATGTGTAGGTGTTGCTGCTACGTACAAACTCTCCACGGACGATGACGGACACGGCCAAGTACTCCGACGACGGCGTGGGCTTCTACGTTTTCTCGGTACAAACTCTCCCGTTAGGGCTCTTCTCGTATTTGGGCTGCTTTTTTCGTTCATATGCACCGGTTCCGGTCGAGATAGGATGATAACATCCTCCAGTGGGTCATTGGGAACGCACAGCCCCGGCGTCCACTCTTCTTCAACGTCGCAGTCTGAGAGCGATGCAAGCCAGGTGGAAAGGTTGTCGCCATCGACGGTCATTATCCTGATGAAGATAAGATGCATGCATGAGTGCATGACAGGCTTAATTCGTTATGGTTTATTAGGATTTTGGAGTGATCTGAGTTTCCACGAATCATGGAGGTTGGTCTCATTATGAAAACATCATCTATTCTGAAGACATCAAGATTATGGTATGGAAATGACTAAGATGCTCTTGGACATTAGGAATTTATTAGGTATATCCATTAAATCTAGGGGCAATCTAGTAACTTCACTTATATTTTCTTATTAGATCAACTCCGGAGAGCTTTTTTGGAAGGGTAGTTTTAAATGCAATACAACATTTGATTTGTGCACCACACTGATTTTTTTTTTCGGTGTCTTTGTCACCGAATTTTTTGATAAAATTCGAAAAAAGGACACCGAACCATGTAGTTCGGTGGTATTCCACCGAATTTTATCAAAAAATTCGGTGGCAAGCCACCGAATTTGTATCAAAAATTCGGTGATTAATCACCGAATTTTCTAAGTGTGGTGCACAAATCAAATCTTGTATTACATATATAACCATCCTTTTTGGAATGACTCTAGTCTCTAGGATGTTGTTAGAAATTTAAGAAGATTTTGTGATATATAGTATCCTTGTAGGGAGTTCTATGATATTAACCCCTACTAAAAAGGATCAGAGAATGTCGGACCGTATATCCTAGAATCTTTCAGAATCATCCATTTATAGGCCGCTCTTAAATGAAGATTGTTACTGTATAACGTGTCATTTAAGTGCAGATAGATGGTGACTATACTTCGAAGGAAAAGGAGAAAAAGGATGGCGGCTAAACCGACTTCTCGTTTGAACATAGTCCCAGAGATTGACGTCTCTATGCTGTAAGGTCGACAGGAATTGCCCCACTCTATTTGGTGTTTGGCCCAATTTTTTTGTCGATCACCATTCTATTAGGTAGGACTTATTACCTTGTTATCTTCTTTGGTTTCCTTACAAAAAAGACATTAGAGTCACACTAGGATTGTTATCTTTCTTCCCTTTTATAGCTCCCTGGTTTGACTCTGCTTCCACAAAGAAGTCACCAGCCTTGGTCTCTTCTCCTGATCAAGTTTTTTTTGTTGTTGTTTTTTTGATGAGTTGAGTTTGAAACGACTAACGGATTACAAAACATGATCCAACACCGGTCGACTGTTTGAAAGAGGATTTTATGGAAAAGAAGCTAAGTGATAGTGACGAAGCAACCGTTGTATTTATTATTATTATTTAAATTTCAATAAGTTGTTTCTCAAGTTTTTTTTGACATCTATTAACATGAACCTAACTAGATAGGGATTTTGCAATCAAGCTTTCAGTAAAGTATTACACGCATTTATTGCTGCTATTTTAATATCCTGGTTCAAACTAGTTTCCGATCATTGATCACATCAGCATAGTACAAACAAACCAGGATTTTTCTCAGAAAGTTTTAGGCCCAAGGGTTGTCATTTAGGAGTATTTCAATGTCAACATACCTGATATTTCTTCATGCAAGTAAACTGCATATAGCAAATCATAACACTAGAAGAGTCGCCAGTCAAAGTTCGATTAAATTTAACATAGAATTAACACCAGCCAAAGCAATAGACAATATATTTCAAGTACTAAGAATTTTAACGAGGAGATATAAATTGCAGGAAAATCTTCAAATGTTGATGAACAACTGGTGGCAATTTGATCATTTAAAGCTAGGCCAGTTGATCTTAACAGGATTGAAGATCATAGATTGCTAGGGATTGCAGTTTAATCAGTCCCATCAAATAACAGTTGCAAATAAAATGCTATAAGTGATGTTTAACACATTTATGGATTTTTTTTTTGGAGGAGTAATATGCTTATTCACAGCAGTCACCAATATGCATCAGTAAATTCAATTTACCAAATTTAACAAATAAAGTAAATTTGTGACATTGATTTGCTAATCGAGTAAGAACGAAGCAATCAGTTACGTAACATGTATATAAATCCTTATTCACAGATCAATCATTTTACTTACCTCAATTATTTGCACTGAAAGAATTTAAAGGATGAAAGTTCCGATTCCTGCATTTTTTTTTCTCATGCACAAGTGAGACTGATTCTTCATGTACAGTGTTTTACTTGTAATTATTCCTTTCACAAATCAACACATACCTACTCACATATTGCGAAAAATCACTTCAACTCAACTATGTACAAATCGAGTCTTCCGTTTGTAAATATAGTTGCAAAAATCAACCCTAGTTAGTTCTTGTTCACTTCCGTCAATCGGTAAGGAATGTTTAGAAAATAGTCCCTACCTTGACCAGGATAACAAAAACTACTGAAATTGCCATCTAGTAAAACACATTCAACTTAACTGTAATCACATAATTTATCCTATCTCCTCTATCTTCCTCCCACCCCTCACTTGCCTGACCGCTTGCCAATGACCGGCCTCTGCCCGAATCACATAGAAGCTTTCATTAGGGTTTTAAGCAAATTGACACAGCAGTGGACTTGTTGAAGTAGCTAGCAAATTGACCCATATGGAATACAAAAGTTGTTGGTAATACCTTATGAAAGGAACTTAAATGACCAACAACCTATAAAAAGAACTTAAATCGTGAATTAAGAATTCTGATGTTCAGTTTGACTCCACACACCCAATTTTTTCACCACCATACGAAATTCTCCAAGGCAAGCGATATTTGTGAATGATCTTCTGGACATTAACTAGAGGCATGGCAATGGAGCAAATTTGAGACAAGAACTAAACACTTATTTTCCGAAAAGTAGAGAGAAGAACTAAACATGAAGTTTTTGTGCTGAATAGAAGCCAGTAAAACAAAATGAAAAATGATAACATGACTGACCAATAATTAAAATGCTCTACATAAGTAAAAAGTTGGAACAATGTTATAACAAATGCTACTCAGCAATTAGACAGACCACATCCTACGGTTTAGACAACAGCAGTCACTTTACATCTTTAAAATATTTAAAATGAGGATTGTAGACTGACCTCTGTCATTCAAGGGATGGGAAGCAAGCAGTTCAAAAAGTGCAGACTGTCAGAAGCTTACCAATCTAACAAATAAGGATGGTCAAAGAAGTTCACATTACATGCACGTACCAAGAACAGCCGTCAACATCATGCTCTATGTAGAGAAAAGATAATGCTTACAGTTACTATATTGCAGATCTCTGGAATTTTGTATCATAATCCTTCATTGTCATAGTTCATCATCAAACCATATAATAATGTTATATCCATTTACTTCTTATATTATAAATGTCCAAATTTCCTAGAGAGAATCCCTCTACAAGGGTGTTTTAGACTGTTGTTCTTTGTGAACCATTTGCTCCATATTCTGGCCTGCTTCTCAGTTTCTTTTAACATTCTCCGTGCCTTCTTCCCAAATGCATCCAAATTTAGTCAAATGGAATTTAGGAATCTTTTTCTCAAGTTTCAAAATCCAAATAGGAAACTATTTGTTTTGCAACCAGAACTTAAATACTTAGATGCCTGAAAGGAGAAATAATGTCCTTATCTTCACGCAGATGGCTGAACTCAGGAATACAACTTCGCAAGGGCAAATACGGAAATAACCATTATGGAGTCCTATATGCAATAAAAAAGACCAAGGGCAACTGGTTGAAATTAGTCCTTAGAAACATCATAAGAGAGTCAACCATTCATGCAATGTGATTCATGTCCAACTAGAAACATGTATTGAAGAATCACCAAATATCATAGTCCCGATGGATTTTTCCATATTTGGAACAACATATAGAATTTTTAAAGCTAGTTTCTTCAGAATCCCTATCATCCAGCACAAGTTTCTGCCATAAAGAATACAGGGTTCAAGATATTATAGGAGGAAATTTCTTCATTTCTTCAGATTTAGGCAGACCCTTATAACTGAGCTGGAAAAGAATGTCTAACCTAACATCTTGGTAGAGTTACACACTTAAACAACCAAATGTTACAGCACCTCTGAAAGTAGTGGGTGAAAAGTGGCAATTCAGTGTTACAAAAATCCAAATCCTTACCACAAGGAGTTCACGAGTCTGCAGTCAGAAAGAGCCAATTTATCCGTCTTTCCCTCCAGATGCCAATTTCCCTTCTGAACTCAGCTTTTCGGCAGCACTTAGCAACATATTAACAGACCGCTTGGCTCCATTTGGTTGCCTGACATCCCCTTTACTGTGCTGCTGAATGACCCATTGCTCATATAATCTCATGCCGTGCCTCGCTCTCTTCATGTTACATTGGGCACAAAACCATTTGCCCTCTGGTATGGAAGTACGAGGAGGTTTCATGCAATAAAGGTGGAATGCCTCGTCACAACCATCACACATGACAATCTGGTCATCATCTTTATCAGAAAGACAAGCTCTACAGAGGCAAGATGGGCAGTACCAGCAATGCTGCTTTTGTTGTTGCCGAATTGCTATCTGACTAGTCTTCAGGCATCTAATGTGGTAAAACTTGTAAAGGCACAGAGAATTCCCACAAACAAGGAACCTTTTGTCTTCATCCTCGCAAATGCCACAGTATTTGCACAAGCGCAACATAGCAGTCCTCGAGGGTTCTAAAGTTTCATCGGACTCCATGCTAGAAACTGAGCTTTCCCTCTCATTATTCAATTTAGTATCGCTGCCACTGTTGTCAACATGTTTTTGACTCTCAGGAAGGTCAAGTCTATCACATACAACACAGTTTTGGTGCAAGTTGTCTTGTGGAGCATCAGATGGGAGAGGATCAGGCATTTCTGTCCTATCCATCACACAAGACGAACAGTACCAGCTTCGAGTAGGGATATTCCGGACAGAAGGCTGGATGCAAGAAATATGATACATTCCCTCACAACCATCACAGATAAGGCTGTTTAAACCATCTGCGTCAATGCCACATTGCTTGCACAAGCAAACTTTGGAGAGGCCAGAGGCCTCAGTTTGATCAGGTTTAGTCGAACTCTCTGGTTCATTAGAGAGCTGCATTGTGGTATGTGAGGCCATGGAAGTCTTCTCCTCACCAGTCACAGAACAGGTGCCCTGCACAAATCCAAAAGGTGAAACCAACATTCTCATTAGCATAATCAAATTACCAATGCACAAATCACTTGCCTTATTCTTCAGTTCAACAGCCTCTTGCACCAAGTCTTCTCCAAGCTGCACAAATTTTGGAAAGTCGAAGGAAATAAGCGATTTTAGTGTAAGAAATAGTGTAAGAAATCAGAAGCTCAATATTGCATGAAAAAACAAACAAGAAACTCATGTCAAAAAGGACTATCATATCTAGTATCAAGTCTAACGAACACAATGGGCTGACATAAATTTTCTGTTGGTAAGAGGTGGAGGGCTCATGATGCTTACCTTTTTCTCATAGGAAGCCTGAGAAATGCTACCGAGACTACTTGCAAGAAGAACCATTTCTTGACCGATCTTTTGAAACTTTTCCCACACCTATAAATTTTTTATGACAAACAAATCTGTTTATAGATGCTAAAACAACACAATATTGAAGTACTTGAAAATCGTAGAAAGAAATTTAGCCAGAGGTTTTACAAGGAGAAGAAATTTTTTGCTGTAGGGTTTTTTTCCTATAATATAGAGATTTAAGCATGTGTCCAAAATATATACCACCAAGGACTCCATTATTCTGAAGATAGAATTTGGAAAGCATATGCATCAATTTTGAGTAACTTGATTGATAAAACATGTGGTCCCTTACAACATTTTGAAGCACTTGAAAATATATTTAACCTAGAGCCACTACAGCGATACACAGAAAGCTAGTGGATGTCCTCTTTGAAGATGACCAAAATGACAATCGCAAATACCACATGAGGAATGACGTAGCAGATTGATAGTTCCAGGCAAGCCCATGTGATACATCAACAATTTTTTACATAAAAACAGAGGAATAAATTTGGTAGACCACGAGATAAAACTCTCAAGGAAAAACGGTCTACACTGTGTGAAATGGTTGTTCCGTTAATAAAAGTATGAAATCACGTGTTAATATGTCAGCATTGTCTATGTATTTGCTTCTAAATCTGAAGACAAAAATGAATGCAGGTAGTTGGAAAAGATCGAAGAAAGCTCAGTACATTACTAGCAATTTCAAGATCATATTTTAAAAAATGAGTGTGACAAAATCCTCTGTGAAGACACAGAAAGGCAGAGGTACAACATGAAGTTTCCAATGACAAAATAAAATACATGGACACAAATGACTAATCCATTCAATTAGAGAATATAAAGATATCTGTAGGTGCAGCATACACAACTCCCCAGAGCACAAAGTAATCGTATCAAAAGGTCAAATGAAGTACTGAACAATGTGCATAAGAGGAACTATGACCTTATTCTGGGAAAGAGCTATATACATATAAACCACAAAAGTGAAATACCTGCTGGATATCTTGATTAAATGACCTAGAAGACTGTTCATATACACCATTCTTCATCTTCGAGTTGATCAGGCTGAAGTTAAACGTGTTCTTGGCCATATCATCTTGGAAGCTTCCCCATAGTACATCACACAACAAAGCAAATTTCTCTGTCAACAAAATATCAAGAAAAATGTCCTGGCACTTTCTAATATTAGTATGTCTTTCTGTTTGACCATATCTTCCAGATTTTGAACCATTTGAGGTAGTATCCATAGAGCGATGACCTTGTACTTCACATTGACCATTATATCTCCCCTGTTAACAACAAAGACATACATTATTCAGCACATGCTTCCACAATAGCTCAACAAAAGATAATAATAGAGAGATGATATTATAACCTCAGTCTGTACAGTGTCCTTCGCATTATTCGTCTTGAGCTTTTTGGTACATATACACTGAAAAGGACTGGATGTAAGTGCATCCTGGATGCAACGAAAAATGCCTCCTCCTTCGCTCACATCCGGTATCTGCAGTACATGCTCCAAAACGTTTCTCCAGTGACGGTCTATCCTAAACATTGCATCTTGCTCGTGAGAGCTGTTGGGTAATGTTGTTGGCTGTTGCTCCTTCATGGCTAGCTGAAGATAGTTGTTTTCATCACTCAATTATATATTAAAAGAGAAACAAATAGGCTAAGTAATACTAAAGCAAACATTTTATGAAAAGAATCCAAGTTCCAACCTTTAAGCGTATCATGCTTCTCAAGCATTAGCTCTTGGAAAGGAGTAGACATGACAACTAAATTGAAGGAGGTACATCCAAGATAGTGTATACAGAACCGTACAAAGAACCCTATTGGTCATTTATTCTTACCCTCTGATATGGCTGGAACCATGAATTGTAATTCCTAATGAAAGTCGCCGGCTTTTTATTTCTGTTCAATTTGCACTCCATGCAGGCATAGGTCTTTCAAATTCTTATGACCCAATTTAGAAGGCACTGTGCAGCTAAAGCCTGGATGTTTTCAATTTCAATTTTAATGTGTGTTCATGTTTCATAGATTGCTTGCTAATATCATATATTAAGGTGCCTTATGACGATATGACCAAATTCAACAAGCTGGTGCTTAGAGGAATCAGATGGCAATGATCTCAAAGCAATGTATACATTATAGGCGGCATGTTAGTGAAGCGTAAAGAAACCTAACACCCTAGTCGCTCAATGGGATGATTAAAGAAAAATCGGACTCCATCAGTCCCCTGAATTCCGCATAATGCAACCAGTATGAGAGAGCTATTTGGGGCCTTTGGGTGAACACATAAATTTAGGCAGTGAGCACCAGAGGCCATCACCCATAGGAGCGAAGAGATAGTCCAAACAAAAAACTCCTGGCTGCCCTCCTATCATTGAAACATGTGGTCATGATAGTCAGTAAACGTCCAAGTCACTTGACCTCTAATAGATTTGAAGAACCAAGAGCTTCTGAGTGTGACCTTTCACAGCAAAGTACAATTCTTCTGACAGTTAGCTGTGCCATGGGACATCACTGGGGTTCCTACAAGATGGGTGCACTCTAAAAGCTGTCACCTACATAATTCTTTTCCAAGAAAACTAAAAAAACAAACCCTTGAGAATGGATGGTTCCATTTGCTCTTGTTTGCAAAGCATTTGCAAATTTGCATCACCAAAAAAAGGTGATGAATCGTCTTCTTCACAAGCATCTCTAACAACATTTTCTCATGGAAATAAGAGAATCTGCGATCATATTTTTATAGTGTTCTTCAATGAACAACAATGTCAATGTCTACAACATATGCTGTAATTGTTTCTGTACCTCCAACCAAGATTTTGTCCCAGCTAAACCTATATACTTCTTGAACACAATTATAAGTTTATAACAAACATCTCTCGTTTAGAGCAAAATGTGCAGCAAATATTCAAGAATTCCAAACCTTGTCCTCCGTGGCGCTATGACCTTCTCCAGACGCGCTCCGAGCACCCAACTCGAATCTCCGCCTCTTATAAGTGATCACCCGATCAGAGCCCAGGATCTCCTGCTTGACACCTCCATTGCACTTCAATTCCTTCTCCAGCATCCTCCTAAACCCTACTTCTCACCTCCCACCACTCTCTAGCACTCCAAAAAAGCCAAAAACAAAACCCAGCTCAAAATCCCAGACCCAGAGCTAAATCCCCCAAAATTCCACCAAAAAAGCAGCAAAAAGACCCCAAGTCAAACGAAATCAAGAACTCAGCCTCGGGAAATCAGATACCACCACAAGAAATCCCCGGACAAAGACGATCTTCTGGAAGCGGTATATCACCAACCAAGGAAGAAGGAATGTTACGGGCGAAGACCTAGATTCGGGGCTCCTTGAGCCCCGGAGTAGGGATTAGGGTTTTGAATTTTGAAGGGCTGGAAGGCGCCGTTTCGTGGCCGCGAGAGAGAAGAAGAGAGAGAGAGAGCCCGTGTGTCCCGTAGGGATATGAGAGCCCAGTCACAGCACCAACTTGGTCATTAAACAACCCCCCATGTGGATTTTAAAAGGACCACTCTCACAACCATCGAACACTACCCAAACCCCATCCGACCATCCCATCGTGGGTGAGCGTTCGTTGGCCTATTTAATTATTCCATAATATCTTGCCCTTTTTTAGCAAGTTTCGATCGAAGCGGGCAGAAGAGAAATCCATCGATGCTTGTTTCATGTAAGTTCTGGTTGATTTGAGATCGATTGTTCTTTGTTTGCTTATTTTAAATGCCCTATATATAGTGAATTTTTTTGTTAGGTCTTGTAAAATAAAATTGATCACCACAAACCAAAAAAAGTAGAATATAGTCTTTAGATCTAAATTCTTCGTGGATTTCAATCCATCTTGCATGCCTGATGGTTGATGAAATCTCTCACCCCTCATGGAGTAATAAGAACTAGCTAGCTATTTTTCATATTCTTGTATCCTACTAGCCAACTGCTCTGTGAATGAAAAGCATCCAACCTAGTTGGAGATTCAAAATGTGAAAGTGGCTTAGTATAGGCGCTGGGCAACATTGGAGAGCAATGGGGTGAAGCCAACAAAAATCTAAGAGGGCATTTAGCATGTGAAAAGAGACATACCACATGAGGTTTGAAGGTGGGAGATGTGTTTGCTGGATTGATTGAATGAAGTCAAAACATAAGACACTTCATGTCAAGTACAATATAAAATTTCCATGACTCTTTCAAGCTACTAAAATTGAAGAAAAGAACCATACTATGAGACTCTTGTTAACTGCTAAAATTGGGTGCTAAAATTTAAGAAAAGAACTGTAATACGAGTAGAGATGACATGGGGGGTTGGGATGGGCTTTTTTGAACAAGCCCCCGTTTGGTTCAGGGTCAAGGGGGAATAGGATTAAGGGGGGTTAGGGGTAAGAAAAAGTGGGGGTAAGAATGAGTAAGAAAAAGTAGAGAGAAATGGAATAGGTGGAATAGTGGTAACCCTTTATCTCTATTTTGGTGTTTGGGTAAAAAGTGGGGTAAGAGTGGGGTTAACCCCCTTAACCCTGTTCTTACCTCCGAACCAAACACATGCTAAGGGGCTTTTTGGTTGCTTGCATCAACTGATGTATTATGCATCAATTGATGTTGCACCAGTCAATCAAATCCAGGTATCAACTGATGATGCATCATGTGAAATGACTAATTTGGTGGTTTCACACGATGCCGTATGTATCAGTTGATGCTGCATTGGTTGATGCATCTGGTTAACCAAATACTGGCTTGGACCTATTGATGCAGAATGCTTTAGTTGATGTAAGCAACCAAATGGCCTCTAAGAAAAAAGCTTCCCCAAACTCGTGCAATACCCTTTTACATGAAAAGATTACTCCCCGCTCCTGCCCATTTCAGAATATCCCCCCCGCCCCATTAAAAGGGAAAAAAAATAAAATATCGTCCATAATCTGAACTTAAATTGTAGAAAATAATCTAACCATACTTTCGAGATTGTTAGTTTCACGATAGTGAAGAAGAGCTCTATAGAAAAAGAAAATTCATATGAAGGGTGCTTTTGGTATGGGTTGAAAAATCACAAGGTAAAATTGCAAGAGTAACAATTATTACGGTAACAATATATGTTCCTTGTGTTTGGCTAGAAAGAGTAAAATTTAACCTATAATAATGACAACATGTTCCCAATAAGGATAGTTTGTAAGCTGAAAAAATTAACTTTGCTTTGAGAGTAACGATTAGGGGTTGTTTGGTTTGTGGATGGAAAAGGTGTGCATAGTGCATAAGATAAAAGTTATGCATGCATAACTTTTTGCATAAAGAAAAGGTGTTTGGTTAGGAAACATGCATAACTTTGTTGCATAAGTGGAGTTATGCACTATTCCACCTTCTAGGTAGGATAAAAAACCTTGTATAACTTCTATGTATGCAAGGTTTGACCAAAGCTACACAAAAAGTTATGTAAGGTTGTATAACAAACCAAACACCCCCTTAACATGTAGCAGTTAATCATGTCAGAATTTTTTGCACATACCTTTATCTTAACAAATTTTGACTTTCTTAATCTATAATTAGAAGACATGTGCCGTTTTTTCGCCACATCATCTAATCTCTATATCTTCTCTCTCTTTTCTCACTGAAACCTCTCTCCTCTCTTCTCTTTTTCGCTCTCTTTTATCCCTCTCCTCTCTCTCTCCCTCTCTCTTCATTCTCTCTCTTCTAATCTATCATAGGTGAAGAGGAGAGAAAGGAAGAACAAGGGTGGAGAGAGAGAGACGTATTAGGGGGGAGAGAGCACTGAGAGCGAGAGAGGAAGAAGAGAGGGTGGTGAGCGAGAGAGAGAGAGGAGAGATAAGTGCCTCAAGAAGAGCAACATATGGTAGAAAACGAAAAATGATATAAAAGGAGACAACGAATGAAAAGGGGGAAAGTATGGATGGAATAACATATCCATGCCAACCCTTTGTTGAGCTGCATCTTATGTATGAAGAGGCAGTGGACTGAACTAAGAATATTGGAAAGAATATGAACTTTGATAGGTAATCATGTATGTATGTCAAAATCACATACAAACAGTTGAACTTTAAAGGCCATCTAAGTAAGCTCTCATAAAATCTTGGCACATAATGCATCTTATTTTTGAATATGTCTCAAGAGATAGCGTACTAATTAGCACAACTAACAATTCTGTGAAGAGAGAGAAAACTTGAAGATGTCAAGGATTACAATGCCGGGGGAACGTGTCGTGCCATCTCGCTATGGGCCTAGTGCCGATGGCACAAAGCCTTTTAAGCTCATATATCAGTCCATGTGCCGATACATCTATCATGGCAGTAAATTATTGGCACAATAATCCATGGGGAATACTAACTTAGACTCCTTTTGATTTTTCTTGCCACAAATACACTTCATCATATTCCTTAGAACAACTTCTTTCACAGTTTAGGGGAATCCTAATACGTCTTCTTCATGGTCCTGTGCATTTCAACCATGGAACACATAGGTTACCTTTTATCCTCCAGCTAGCTTCCTAGATTTTGACATGTATTCCTCACTAGCCAGAAGTTACCTCTGCAAGGAATTCATTCTTTAGGTCATGGAGAGTTGGAGTAGGGCAAATTTGATTGAGTTAGAGATGTATGCTATGGTTTACCCCCTACTATTTGGTTAGAGCTTTTGATAATTCTGTTTCTCGTGTTATCAAATTAATATACTTGTGCACAGTGATATTTTATTTGTTGTTGGTTTTGGTGTAGATTTTGATTTTCCTGTAATCACAGTACATATTTTGTTCTTGCACATTTTCTCCACAAATTTTTATTTTGTGATAATCTCAGTTATTTTTCAGCCTGCATAATTTTTATTTTTTATTTTTGCATTTGCCTATCTTTCTCGACCATAAAGTATATCTTCATGTCCCTTGTACTTTCCGTTTTCCCCCATTTATAGCTTGCCCTCTATCTATTCCATGTGTATTTTGATTAATATGCAGGACAACATGAATATACTTTCTGTTTTATTGTCTTGTTATTGTTGAGCATATTCTTGCACTGTCGTTCTTCTTTAATGATTCTGTATATATTAGCATGTTATGCGACGCCGAACTTTAATTTTTCTCTAAATGCATCACAATATAAAAAATTTCACAATGATGCAGGCTGAAAAATAAATCCTGACAATAAGTTTGTGGAGTTTGCATATCAGTTATTATGTCTTTGTGGAAATTCTGGTTATTTTCATAATTTCACAATGATGCAGGCTGAAAAATAACTTCACAATTTCATAATTTGGGGGCATCATTCATAATTTTCAAAATAACCGATGAGTCTTATATTGGGGGCAGAATTTACATAAAACATTTCTATGTTATTTGATTCTTCTAATTCATTATGCCCAATAAAAAATAACCCTTATCAAAGAAGTAACTAGATGCACTTGATCAATGCAGTCAAACATATATAATCTGGCTTTGCTTGCTTTGATTGCTTATGAAGAAAAGTCCCAATATGTTAATTTTGATTCAACAGATTTTGGCACATTATGGATGTTTGATTATGAGCACTATTGGGCCCTCCTATGTGCATACAAAACTTTTCTCCTTTTTTTCAATTTGTAAAACCTTCAGCAATAAAGGTATCATCGCCACCTTGCTCTCCAAATTCGATTTAAAAAGATAACAATGCAAACGGAATGCTGCATCTTTTGGTATACTATATTCCAACCAACAAGGATTGAACCTTTTTGAGTTGCAAACCAGGATCCGCTGGAATATCTACTAATTTGATGTTTTATGTAGAATCATGAATTCTTTTGATACTAGGTTTCGCTTCATTATTATCAACATCTTCTTTGATAGGAGATGGTGTATTTGACTTTTTAAAAAGAAATTTATCCATAATTGACTATAGTAAATATGATAGAACATTAAATAAAAATGATACCACAATAAGCTTAAAAGAAATCTATATTGTGATGCATTTAGAGAAAAGTGTCTCTGTGGAAATTCTGCACATCGAAGAACCATGATGCCATGATGCCAATGAGTCTTAACCATTATTTTTGTCAGGATTTATTTTTCATGAACTGATTAAGACTCATGGTTAAGACATCACACAATATAAAAATGTCTTTGTGGAAATTCTGCACATCTCAGTTATTATGAAATTAAAAACCATTAAATCCTGACAATAAGTTCTCGAACCAAATGTCAAGAAGGTAACTCTAAGGAACATTAATTCCAAGGCTCGATGGTAAGGGATTTAAGCAGTTTTCACGAAGCAGAAGATGGTTGGCGATGAAAATCAGCTTGGTTCATCTCAGGATCCTAAAGGGGGAGCGTTTAGATTTTATGCAACATAGAGAGTAAAGCCCTATTTATAAGCAGAAATGAGAAAAATGGTATGAGATAGTTGCAGAAAAGAACACCAAGTATTGCAGTATGGTGTCCTAAGAAAATTCATGATACTGCGCTGGAAGTTTTACTTCATGTTACTTTTAAAAAGCTGATTACATATAATGGATTAGAAGTTTTATAATATAGAGACTAAAGTTGTGCAAGTAATCCGCAACTGGTACCTGAAAGGGAGACATGATGAATACATACCGACTTTCGGATGGTGGAAATGAAAGGTATAATTGAGGGGATGTAGAATCTTATACGATCGAACTGAAAAAGGAAGAAAGGATGTGCTTGGTGCATCTTATGTGAGACACTCTCAAGTAACTGAGAAACTGTGTCAGCACTCTGTCATGGTTGAGTAAAACATGATCGAAGAACCATGATACCGTGATGGTTAAGACTCATCGGGCTTATGATAATTATAGATTATTCACAACAAGATTGAATGTCTTTGTGGAAATTCTGCACAATCTTATATAATGTATGTGAAGCCACCTTTAGAGGTATACCTGTGGTTGTCAAAAATTTGTGGAGTTTGCATATTTCTGGGAGGACTTCCCATTTTACGACTCCACAGCATTTGGGTAGAAGGATAATGTTTGAGTTTCAATTCATCAAAGGAATTCAGATTTCGAGCAATTAAAGAGCCTGAGAAGAGAATTGTTCGTGAAGATAAAGTGAAGCCAAGAGATGATAGAGTGTTCGTGTGGTTAGCAGACTTGTAATGGTTTTGACTGATGAGATCTTTCTTTTATATGAGCTGCACTTTGGATCAATTAGTATTATTATTGTGCTTTATGGAGTTGCAATATGTTTTAATTCACCAGAGCCATTTAAAACCCAAAATGCAGTTCATGAAGGTTTGCATTCTTTCTTCAATCTTCTTGTCCTTTTTCTCCTCTTTGGGAGTATAAGAATTCTTAACATATATATAGAATTTCCCTTAGAATCTGAATTTTGTCTGCAAAATTAGCTACGTTTTGTCCAGAGCCTGACATTTTCAAATTGTGGAAAATAACTCTGAACCAACATTCTCTGTTGATTTAAATGTGGCAATTCCCCTAGGACTGAAATCATTAATTTATTTATTTATCTATCATTATTATTATTTTTAATAGACAAGCAAATGGCTGAGGAGAGCCGTAGGACTAAAACTTACAAACAAGTACCAACACCTTAAAAAAAGAAAAAACTACAGGTTTTCAGTTGATTCTTTTAGGTTTAGTGAGAAGTTGATCAGATTATCTATCAGGCATGCAGCTCAAGTTTCAGTTGAATCATTCGTTAAGATCAAGTAGTTTCAGCTGCTGGAATCTTGAGCTTCTATTGCCCAAAGCCGGCCTACGGAGCGACGACGTCTTCAATAGTTTACAACACCTACGGGCCTGTTCGATTGCCCCGACTTGGAATGGTATGAGCGGAATCCTTGCGATGAAGTCGCATGAATCACGGCGTCCTGCTCGATTTGAGCGGACGCGGTTTATGGTATCCATAATGGTTTTAGGATGACGGATTCCGTCCATTCCTTATTTACGGTAGCTTTCAAACGAATGAACGGATGGGATCAAAATTATGGATTCTGTCCATTCCGTTCTTTCGCTCCATCCATGTTGAGCCAAACGCACCTAGGGATGGCAAAATTGACCGTTCCGTTGGATAACCGACCCGATCCGCACCGATGGGGACGGGTATGGTATAGATTTTTTACCCGTGGATACGGGTATGGTTTACAAATTTAAAATCCGCGCGGGTACGGGACGGATTATGGTATTGGGTAATATCCGCCCCGCCCCGCCACTAAATGTTGGTTCGGTGGATTTTAAAGAGTCTATTTTTGTAATAATACTCTAATAAAGACTAATTGTTGATGAGTGTTTGGTGAATCTAGATTTTAGAGACCGAATGTTGATGATAGTTTGGTGGATTTAGATTTTAGAGGCTTAATGCTAATTGAATGGTTTTTTTAGGTTTTGCGGATAACCGCGGATTGCGGGTAACCGCGGATTGCGGGTAATATCCGCGTACCCGTGGGGATGGTTATGGTCCGCGATCCCCATTATCCACGATTCGCCCCGTTGCCATCACTAAACGCACCCTAGAAGGATTGGTTTCTAGAAGAGCCACTGGGATTCCATGACCGACTAAAACTGGCCTTTCAAATGATGACCTTATAAGGCTAAAATATGTCTTTCATCCATGAGGTTTTTGACATGTCTTTATTAAGTCTTGGATTTTAAAAATTCCCGATCGAATCCATGCGCTTTCCGAACCGGCCCAATGCAGTGGTCCCTCTGTGACTCCATCCACGTGCCTTCCATCAGAGTAAAAGGCGGCTTGACTCATCCGGGTCACAAAAATCGATCAAAATCGGATCGATTTGAATTAATCTTGACTCTTAACCGATCAAAATTGAATCAATTTGAATTAATTTTGACTTTTCTTATCACGTTTTGACATGTAGTTCTTCTTCGACGTCTCTTTTCTCCTCTCTCTCTATGCTCTTTCCCGAGGTGCCCAGCGAGAGCGGCGATAAAACTGGAGTAGATCTCCTTGACCTCGATGTAAATCTCGTCGTTCCCATCTCATCCACCTCGAGTAGATATCCTATGCCAGGAAACTCCTTAGCCTCGATGATGAGAGAGCTCCGACTTGATCGACGGGAAGGAGGGTTGATTCGTGGCCAAGACTGGCGGGGATGAGGTCAGGGTGACATTAGGATTTGTTTGGATGACCGAATAGGTCGTCGAGGGCGGCAGTGTCGCGCCCCGACCCGCGTAGGCCCAACCGGGCCGGGCGGCGCAAAGCGGAACCTAACCTACTGCGGAAAATTTTGGCGAGGTTTCCCTCTAATCGTAGTGGTTACCCTAGCAATTCTTAAACATCCTCTATTATACAAACATTCAGAACTTCAAAGACTGAAACTGGATATTTATATACAATCCTCAAACAGGGGAAATTATACATTTATCACTCCCGTAGGAGACTATCTATAACAAAAGGGTAAAATCAGATCGCCGCTCCTCAAGCACCGCCAGACGCCGCCACGTCACCAAACACCGGCCCGGTAGGGGCGACCGAAGAAGAGCTAGCGCCAGCACATGCAAAACGTAGCCCGGGGAGGAGTGAGCACTAAGCTCAGCAGGGACACTACACTACGACACTCACAAGGGAGGGAACACAACAGTGTCGTCCCCCAAGCCTATCCTAGGTGTATACAAGGGTCCCATAACCCTACCAGAAGTCCGTGAACGCAGGCCCAAAACACTGCATACTCTCAACAAAACACAGAACACAGAACACTGTTTGGCGGGCCAGGACACCGCTGGGTAGGCACTCCTCCTCCCAAGAGTTTAAGAACACCGGACTCCGGCTACACTTCGGATACGACTTTGGAGACGACACGGCCTCTAAACCTCAAACAACATGTATTCAGGTCAAACTAACCCTATCATCGAAAACGACTGAATACTACACATCGAGTCCTGGACCAAGCTACCCGCAACGGTCCTAGAGCTAGATCCGGGCTACCCGAAAGCCCCGGAGCGGCAACGCCCTACACAGATGCAACTAATGCACAACACAATGCATGCTATGAACATGCGCAGGATAATACATGTAAGCATGCAACAATATGTGATTATATAAATAACAAGGTCTGGGAACGGCTGTGAGGACCTGCCCCTCCATCCCTGTGGCTTGTTGTTTGCCCCAAGGGCAATTCGGGAAATTGCGCCTTGGCGGTCGTTTCACACTGGGTGTGCACACACAGACCTTGTTTGGTGTTTGTGTTTGTTAGAAAGGTTAGTTGGAATCGGGTTCGGTAGTCCTGGGCTTGGGCTTGTGTCTCAGCCCAAGGTTGCCGTTCTGGGCAAGGGAGATCGATCTCCATGGCAATGAAGATCGATCTCTCTGTGCCTAGAGGTCGCCGTTATGGGCAAGGGAGATCGATCTCCATGGCCATGAAGATCGATCTCTTTGTGCCTGGAAGTCGTTGGCGGTGGCGTCGAAGGACGGCCACGGCGATGGCTGTCGCTTCCCCTGTCAGGGGAGGGGAGACTTTTGCTCCCCTCCTTCGCCTTTCCCTCGCCTTCGCCGGCTTTTCCCCGGCCTTACCCCTTCCCCTCTTCCTTCCTTCCTTCCCCTTCTTCCTTCTTCCTCCTCGCGAAGCTCTGCTTCCCCTGTTACGGCTGAGAGCTTCCACTTCGCCGTTCTCCCTCCTCCGGCCACTGTTCTTGGAGCTTGAAGGCTCGTTGGAACCGTGACGGCGTGAGGAAGATCCTAGGCTTGGCCTCGCGGATTGAAGCTGCTCTGAGGAGGTAGGGTTCTCACTCAAAGCTCCGGCTGTTTTGAGGGTTTGAAATCCGGTTTTGATTTTCGATGGATCTCCTTGTGGAGTTGTTGTTTTCCAGTTTTGAAGCATTGAGTAGCTTCGTGGCACTGAGATCTACCAACCCACCTAGTTTGGTGAGGTATGGTGGAGGTTTTCGGCGGTATCCCCCGCCGTCCGGCTGCCGGTGAACCCAAATCCAGATCGATCTCATCCCGCCCGAGCGAGAGCGATCTCCCTGGGAGGGAGATCGATCTCTTGGCGGCTGGTGTCAGTGCGTCAAGGGTCACATACAAGTCGATCTTCATATGGGTGGAGATCGATCTCGTTGGGGTGACCAGGACGGGTGCTTCTAGCCTCGAGGAAGATCGATCTAGCTGTTATAGGAGATCGATCTCTTTCGGTGCAGAGAGGGTTTTTACTTGCTTTAAGTGCTGTTTTGCCCGCGGGGCTTCGCCTGCAAGTGGTTTTGACGGTTTTGCCCTCGGGGCTTAATATGATACTTATCCTGCTTGAATGTTTACCGCTTTGTGGTGAACCGAGGAAGTCATGATCCTCGGGAGTGGTTAGTATAAATAGGCCGAAGGTGTGTCTTTGTTGTGTTGCATGTTACTGCTTTAATTATATCATGCCCTGCTTCCTGTGCATTAGACATGATAGGTTTCACTGGGTGGGGTTGACCCGTGAACTTCAGTGATCAAAGGCTAAGTGGTGGATGCCGTTACCCGACTTGTGTCCCCATGCTGGTGTCCAGTATGGGTGAGGGTGTCCTACAGGGATCGTCTGGCCCACCCTGTGTCAAGGACCGTCGGAGGTAGTCCAGTCATCGAGCAGTGGCTATCGGAGAGACGTACGTTGGGCAGGAACCCTGGGGTTGGGGGGGGGGAGAGGCATCGATGGGATCGATGGACTCCCTGGCTAGACTTGGTCTTTGGTCAGGAGTTAGGGGTCGCGTGGGCTCTGTTGCTTGGAGTACTGAGAGATGGTAGTCTTTACCTCGGTCGTTCCGCCAAGTGTGGAGATCCCGCTTGGGGAAGGGTGTCCTACCAGTAGCGTCATGTCCACCCTGTGTCATGGATTGTCGGAGTTGTCCACCCCTGAGCAGTGGTTGTCGGAGGGGCGTACTTGGGACAGGAATCCTTCGGGTTATTGACGGGATTTATGGGATCCTTGGCAAGCCTCAGTACTTGGCTTCAGGGTTGGTTCGTTGGGTTGCCTTCTTAGCGAGAGTGGTAGAGTAGGACCCTGCTGAGCTGTTGCTCATTCCTACATGGACTGTGTTGTTTGCAGGTGCGGGTCCAGCTCCTCTCCGGTGCTTCCCCGTCGGCTGTCTCGTAGTGGCGCGCCAGCTCCTGACCATGTCTGAGGGTCAGGATGGTTTCGTTTGTGCTTTTGTGGAGACCCCGGTGGGTGCTGTAGTTTTTGGGGACTGTTGATCCCTTGTAGACTTTGTTGTACTAGAACTCTGTTTAACTCTTTAATATCTGTTTTGTAATAGATGTTAATAGATGTTAATAGATGTTGTAGTAGTTCGCTTCCGCCTTGTGCTCGCAGTCAGCTGTTTCCGCCAGCTGTGCATTAGTCTCAGCTGTTTTCGCCAGTTGAGGCTAGTAGATGTAGGTTTTCCCCCTCGTGTCCCGGCCCGGTCTGGGTTCTGCGGGTCGGGGCGCGACAGCTTGGTATCAGAGCCGGTTCCCAGCCGGAAATTATGCCAGCGATGACGCTGGGCCCTCTAGGAGGGTGGGTTGTGAGGCCCGCGGCATCTACCGGGGCGACAAGATGCCTGCGCCTGGAGGGCAGCAGGGCTGAGTCGGGTAGCCGGGTAAGCAATCCCACAACGCCTGGGTATGGTGCGGGGTTCGATATAAGTATATAGTAACCCCTTAACAGATACAACGCGTTTTAAAGCCGTGATGGCAGTGATCCGCCAGAAAACTCCAGTGTTAAGCGTCCTCGACCTGGAGTAGTCACACGATGGGTGACCTACTGGGAAGTTTTCCCGGATTTCTGTGGTGAGCCAAAAGCGGACAATATTGTGTCTGGGGCCTGCGGGCCAGGGCCCAGTGGAGGGCCACCTGCACCGGGAAGCAGTCCCGCAACAACAGCTTACAGATATAACAGATAAAGCCCTCGGCGCACGTCGGCATGCGAGGCTAAGAAAAGCTGTAGGGCTACCCGCCCGTTTATTCTAAACATCCCGGGAGTCATCACTCTCCCGGTTCACCACTGCCCCTATTATAGGGCTAACATGCTTAAACATATGTACCATGTATTAAGACAGTAAAGAAAACCGTCATACAAAGCCCCGCGGGCAAAACAAGGTAAATTCTCTCTCTCTCTCTGCCGTAGAAGGATCGATCCCTTCCCAAGGGAAGGATCGATCCCTCTAATGGCAGAGAGCGAACTCTCCATATCGTGCCGAGTCCGATCGATCCGTCCTCCCAGGACGATCGATCCGACTTGCGATAGGGAGCTTCCTCCTTGCCGCGCAAAGGAGGATCGATCCCTCCCTCCAAGGGACGATCGATCCTACTCGCGACGAGGGGATCCCATGCTACCCAAGGCACCGGGATCGATCGTCCTCACCCGAGACCGATCGATCCTGCTCGGGTTCAGTATGACCAACGAAGAAGGATCGATCCATCTCACAGACGGATCGATCGCGTTGGGTTCTCCGGTAAGCCGACGGCGAGAAAAACCGTCGGAACACTCTACCAATTCCAACCAAAACCTGTGATCTAGTGGTACGAAGGTTCACGAATCCAAAACCGACGGAAATACTACAATCTAACATGTATACAACAAGATCGAAGCATAAGAACACCAACAGCCGGAAAAACCTCCAAAAACCCAGAATAAATGTAGGTAGGATCCCTACCTAAGCAAGAGCAGCTTTAATCCCAGCTGCTAGGCCTTGGATCGTCCACAACCTCTTCGAAATCCAGAGAAAATCTCAGCAAAGAACTCGGATTTCCAAAGAGATTCAAGGAAGAAGGTTCTGTCTGCTTTATAGGCAAACGAACCGACTTAGCAGGATCGATTCGTCTAAGGAGACCGATCGATCCAGCCAAGAGAACGATCGATCCAGCCCAAGAGACCGATCGATCCTTCTCCGAGTCCGATAGATCCGTCCCAAGTGACTGATCGATCCTTCGCAACGATCCACGTTCCTGGCATTGACCGATCGATCCCTCTAGCAAGGAAGGATCGATCCGTCTCTCGCAGGAAGCTGGACTTGGGCTAAAACTTAAGCCCAAGCCCGGATCTTTCGATCCCGGGTCCCACTAACCATTCTAGCCAAACATTACCATAAATATGGTCAGTGTGTGCACACGCGAGTGTGAAACAAGCCGACAATGCGCAATTTACCAAATTACCCTTGTGGTCCACGACGAGCCACATGAGTAGAGGGACGGGTCTTCACAGGCAGGGTGGCGACAAACGACATGGTGGTGGTAGAGGGCGGCAAGATGCGACCTCGACGACGACGACGAGCCGCGATCGGCGTTGTTAGGCGTTGGGGTTTCGACGAGATCAGGGTAAGGACTCGTAGAGGCGGAGGGGTTCGGGTCGAGTCCGCTGGAAAGAGGAGATAGTGGAGAGGAGAGGGATTCATCGAAGGTGAAGGTGGTCGCCAGAGTAGATCTCCTCCGCCTCGATGTAAATCTCACCGCCCGACCCACGTAGCCATCAAGGGACACTCGCTCGTGCAGCCTCTCACCGTAGACGTGTGCGCTCATCTTCATTGCAACCTTCCAGTCGTCGACCTGGCTCTCGATGGTGGAGAGTGGCATGATAGGCGAGCCAACGATGGTTGGCGGCTCCTTCCCGTTGCGGCACTCGAGCGACAGGGCTTGTCTTTGGTCGTTTCGAAACGGCTCAACGGCGATGAAGATGAGGTATTCGTTCCACAATGGTTGCGCATCGTTTCGGGTGACGCAGGAGGGACAGGTGCACATCACCTGGAACCCCAAGGTCACGTGGATAGAGACACCAGCGTCTCTCGACGCCATCAGTATCATGTCATGGACTTAAAGCATTGTGGCGCAGAGGTACCATAGCTAGGGGGACTGGTAGACCTTGGAGCCAGACCACGCTTGCCGGGATGGCACATCGGCTTTTAGCGCGTCGCAGAAGCTCTCGGCGTTGGAGTTCCGACGGGAGGCGAGATTGGGGTCCGGAGTCGTAGAGGCGGAGGGGCTTAGGTCGAGTCCACCGAAAAGAGGAGATAGTGGAGAGGAGAGGAGTCGGCGGTGATGGGTTCACCGAAGGTGAAGGTGGGTATCAGACAGTATGGCACGTAATTTTGGTGGGGAATGTATGTCACGTGCTTTTCACGTGGCCACGTCCATTGATCTGGGCATGGTTTGGACCGAGCTGATGTTAGTAGACAGACGGTGAGTGGGCAAAAACTTGAGGGTCGGTTCAGAAAGCCAGGATTCAATGGGAAATTTTTAAAGCCTAGGACTACATAGGTACTTGTTAGAAACTTGAGGGACCAGGTCAGTTCGGAAAGCCATGATTCAATGGGAAAATTTTATAGCCAAGGACTACATAAGTACTTGCCAGAAACTTGAGAGACCATATGCATATTTTAGCTCTAATATAATGAGGAGATTGGGGGTAATTTTAAATGCACCGTAACAATGTATAAGTGTATCACATTTTATGTAAAATATTTAAATTGCCCTTTCTTCCTCTCGTGATGATAGTGGTGGTGCTGGCCACCGGTGGCGGGGGTGGGCTGCGGCGGTCGGCGAGGCCAAGTGGGAGGAGGGCTAGCCACTGGCGGCGGGGTGGGCGCAGCAGTTGGTGAGGCCGAGCGGGAGGAGGGAGGGAGAGAGAGAGCGGACGAGAGAGAGGAGAGGAGAGAAACCCCTCCGCCGACGTACCTCCACCAACCCGGGCAAAGCCTCCTCACAACCTATCTCTCCTAAACTCCAGCCGCCACCACCACCTCCCACCTCTACGACCCCCGTCCTCCATCAATCCCGCCGAAGCCCCCCTTCCATTGGCCCTTCTCTCTTTCCCCCCAGTGAAGTCGCGATCTCCCCCGCGACCCCTCCTCCAAGCTCCGTCACCGTCGAGGTCACCCACGGCTCCTCTCCTCCATCCCGACGTTGTTCCGACCTCCCTCGAGATCCCTGCGTCGCCGCCAACCTCCAGCTCGCACCTCCTCCACCCTGTCACCCGCTCGGCCTCCCGCTCATCGTCTCTCTCTCTCGCGTTATCTCTTCCCTCTCTCCTGTTCTCTCTCCTCTCTCTCTCCCTCATCTCGCTCGACCTCGCCGACCGCCACGCCCACCCCGCCACCAGTGGCCAACACCACCACCATCACCACGAGAGAGAGGAAGAAAGGGTATTTTCAGTATTTTAAAAAAATATGGTGCGCTTATGCATTATACATTAGGGATATTTATTTTTGAGGATTCTAAAACTTCTTAAATTACAAATGTAATCCTGCAATCTTTACCTTCACGTATGTACCCCTAAAAACATTGAGAAAATATTAACCATGCCCTCCAGTTAATATTGAGTGAATATTCCTAACGCCGTTAATATTACTGTGTAAAATGACTGTTTTGCCCTCATCTTCATCAACGTCCACCGTTGGTCATGGCTTCACCGGAGATCCCAACGGTGACTAGTTGCAATCTCGATGCCGTTACTCCTCGCCGGACACATCCCTAAGCTCACCCCTCCCTCATTTCCCTTTCCGCGAACTAGATACCACCCCGAGTCGTTCCTCATAGCCTTACCTCCTGCCTCGTCAGAAAACCAACGTCCAAGCACTACTAACCTCCTCTTTCTCCTATGCAAATATTCATCTCCTCCACCTGACGACGCTGACATCCTTAAAAGCCAAGACGCACGTGATGACGGAAAGAGGTGTAGCTCTCAGGTCGTCAGTGTTCCTCCTAGCCGTATCTTCTTCCTCGTCGAAAAACAACGTCCAACACCACCCCCAACCTTGCCGTCTGAAGCCGCTAAACCCCGACGTCCAGCTACAACGCACCGTCTCTCCTTCTCCTCTTTTTCCTCCCAACATCGCCACCCCCTCTTCCGAGATGAAAACAGAGTACTCTGTTTGGGTCTATTAGTCATGTTTCTCATAATGGTGGGAAGAATGGCGAGCTAGGTGGCGTACAAGGGAGGAGAGGAGGGGATGGCTAATGGGAGGGATCGTAGAAGGAGGAGAGGGGAAGGGGGTCCGTCGTCGAGGACCGGGGGTAGGAGGAGGTGGAGGAGCTGGTCATTGATGATGAAGAAAGAGGAGGAGGCTAGGAGGTGGTGGATGGCGAGGAGCGACTTGAGGGCGACGGGGGCGGAACGAGCCGAGTGGAGGCGGTAGGAGAGGGCGGAGACTAAGGCGATGACGGAGGGGCGGGGCCACTCGGTCGAAGGATAGGAGTGCGGCGAGGTGGTGCGGGTGGGGTGGGATTGTGGATGGGAGGTGGGTGGTGGCGCAGAGGACGGCGGTACGGGGGAAGAGAGGGGAGGTGGTTGAGTTGTTGGCGGAGCAGAGGAGGCTAGTGCGGGGCTTGAGAGCGCCCAACGTTGATGAGGCCAACGAACAGGAGGGAGGTGGGAAGAGAGAAGATGGCGTGAGTAATTAAAAGTAACTTTGTCTTTTGATTAGATTTATATCGTGATTAAATTAGATTGATAAATGGATTTAAATGGAGAGGCATATTTAACATTTTTTTAATATTTTAAGGAGTACATTCGTGAGACTAAATAATGTAGGGTTAGTTTATAAATTTAAGAAGTTTATAGGATTCATTATTGTGGTGCTTATAGAATCACCCGGGGATTGGAGCTTTACCAGCAAGCTTCTTCGCAGAGAGGAGCGAGCGGTGAGAGCGATGTGGTGCCAGTCTTGCCGGGAGGAGTTCGGGGATGAGGACGCGGGGACGTGCAAGGAGTGCTACGAGGAGGCGAGCGAGACGGAGGAGGAGCTCAAGCGAGAGATCGAGGATCTCAAATCCAAGGTCGCCTTCCTCCGTCTCGGCTCCCCACTCGACTCCTCCTCCTCCACCAACTCCTCGGCCGCCGCCCACGATCTCCACCTCCACGTCAACCCCCCCTCCTCCACGCCTCCCATCCCCGCCCACCGCGCCGTCGTCGTACGCTCCCATCCCCTTTTCCCCTTCCGATTTCCGTTTATCTTCTTTGTATCATTAGCATAATCTTTTGTTTTCTTGCGTTCTTCTAATTTACTGGAATTTTTCCAAAAAGATGAACTTTTGGTTGTGGTTGTCTTAAAATTGGGCGATAGTGGTGACAATAACCCAAAAAAAAACGTTTTTTTTTTTTTGCTTCCCTTTTCTCTATTTTCCTGAATTAGTGCGAGCTGATGGAATTAGAATTATTGCCCAATATTAATCGAAGTACTCAGGGTTTAATCGACCCTTGAGGGGCTCAAGATCATGATATTAAAGTTTGTATCTTTACACCAGAATTCAAACCGGGAACATTGATCAAATGAACCCCTTTGATGTAAATGGTGCCTTTTGATTCTTTTGTTGACAGATAAGTAGATCACCGGTCTTCAGAGCGATGCTGGAAAACGAGATGGAGGAGAGCCGGAGCGGCATGATAAAGATCTCCGACGTCTCATACGACGTTCTCCGCTCCTTTGTTCACTACCTATACACCGCAGAAGCACTCCTCGACGAGCAACTAGCGTGCGAGCTACTGATACTAGCGGAGAAGTACCAGGTGAAACATCTCAAGCAACACTGCGAGAAGTTCTTGACATCCAAAGTGAACAACGACAACGCTCTCTCGAGCTTCGCCTTCGCGCATAGGCACAGCGCGAAGCGGCTGCTCGAGGCATCCATGTCGCTGATCATGGACAACATGCGCGACCTGATTGAGCTACCGGAGTACAAGGAGCTCGTGGAGAAGGATCCGCGGCTGGTCGTGGAGTTGTATGAAGCCTACCTCAGCAGGCGGATCAATACAGCAGTTAAAAGGTAGGGGGTGGGGAAGAAGATGAGCTTAGGGAGTTCATAGCTCTGTATAACTAAGATGATGTGTTTGTGAAGTGCTTCACTATTCAGTAGAATTGAAGGCCTGTTGTATTTATAATGCTTATGAATTATAAAGCCTTTTCATGTCTTCTTCTAGCTTTTGTGGTCTTTGTGTTGCCTCATTTGTTGAGTTCATCCATGGTTCTCCTGTACCAATGAGATGGTCTTCATACAGTGGCTGCTTTGTTGATTAGAATTAAGTGAAAGATTTAAGGCAGACATCAAACTGCATTTAAAAAAGGGCAGGCCAGGGTCAATTTTGTGGAGAAAAGTTTGACTGAGATGATTTGGGAATGTTGAAAAGGCCATTTGCAGCAATATCTCCATCCGACTTGATATATGAGACAATGCATGACACAATGGTGGACTATGGAAGGTTTCATTGTTGTCATTTACTCCGTTTGATTAAGGATATGATAAATTTGCATAGTAAATGAACTAAAAGTTAAAAATAGTTACGTAAGATGCAAAAAAAATAAAGTGTTTGAATACATAAAAGGATTCATAAATCAGCGTTGCAATGTAGCGTTTTTTAGCCTGCAGGCTTAATTTTTTAAAAATGAGAACACATCAAGGTGGAGGAAGTTATTATTAGGGCTTTTTTTTGTTTTATTCCGGGGGAAATTATCGAATCCAGAAAAAATCCTTGTTCAAAATGCTTCTAATCGGACTCAAATATTCAAATCAAGATCCGAACCGGAAAGACTAACGGGCGCGCAAAAGCGAGATTATTCACGCCCTCTAAGAAATATCGGATCTATATAACGGTCAAAAGAGCAACCAAGACTTATCTCACTCTATCCCCTCCCTCGCAGTCCCCGCTTTGGCTTCCAAGAAATGCTACCTCGCCTTCGGCCCATTCCGGCAACCGCCGCCGCCGCGTTCCCCCGCTTCACCCCTCATCTGGCCTCCTTCTTGCGGTGTTCTTGCTCTATTCTCATACCCCGCGGGACCTCGAAGCTTTGCCATGCACCGAGGAAGAGGAGAAGAAGCCTCTCATCTACATGGGCTCTTCCTTCTCGTCGGGGACTCACCGCCGCCGCCTCTTCCTCCACCGAAGGCACCAACCTATCTCATCTCCTCTTCTTGTTCTTATGTCTATAATGTCTATTAGAATTCACCCGCCGCTTCTTTGTTGGCATCTACTGTTACTGGGGGGTATCTTTCATCTTCGTCTCTAATTCGCTGGTTTTCGTGGATTTAAGGGTTCGTACTAAGAAGATGACGTTGTCGAATTCTTTTTCTCGACGACATTTTCTTTCTACTTATAGGTTCTCATGTCGATGGTTTTTTATTGTCACCGACTGCTATTGGGGTACTGATTTCGAGTCCCTCATCTTCGTCATCAATGCGCGGATTTTTCGTGGATTTAAGGAATTCTAACGAAGAAGATTACGATGTTGACTTCTTTTTCTTGATGACATCTCGTTTCTCCTTAAGTTCTCATGTCGATGGTTCTTGATTTGGTCGTGATGCAGAACAAAAGTACCTAGGAGGAGGTATTGAAGAAAGATACGACGTGATCGTTGTTGGCGGTGGACATGCTGGCTGTGAGGCCGCGCTCGCGTCTGCTCGTATTGGTGCGCGGACGCTACTGCTTACTCTCAACATTGATCGCATAGCATGGCAGGTTTTAGTATCTCAAGCTGTGATGATTCTTTTGGTATTCTTGTTCTGCAATGATTGTTATATCTCAGTCATTCATGAGTCTATTGAAAGTGTGCATTGTTGCTTAATGAAGTAACAGGAAAAGGAAATTGTGAATATATATTTGTGAAAGCTGTTTGTGCTAGGATGTGTCATGCTCTGACGAGGCTATAATATGCTTTCTTGTATTTTTATCCTTGGTTTCATGGTATGCAGCCTTGCAATCCAGCAGTTGGTGGCCCAGCAAAATCCCAACTTGTGCATGAAGTAGATGCCCTTGGTGGTGAAATTGGCAAAATTGCAGATAGGTAGAGTATGTAGATTCCAATGTTCATGTGTTTCAAGTCTTATAGTTTGGGAATTTTAAATTTTTCTTAGATGCCAGTTTCAAGCTTGAGATGATAGCATTTCTTTAGTCAAAATCGGTGCTTAAAATTTTCTTCTCTGGGTTTTCAACTGCTTGAATTGGATGCTCTAGGAAAGATGATGTTTAGTATGTCTGCTACCCAGTCCTTGTGCATTCTCGGTTCTTTTTCTCCTTTATGTCTTTCAAATGAATTGTTCCTTGATGTTGGTTGTGAACATGTTAAGTATGAATGTTAACATTTCTTTGATCTATTATGCAGTTATAGTTGATTCTTTCACACCCATCAATGTATATTATTGTGAAAAAAAACACGTGTTCTTGGAGTCACTAGAAGTTTCTCTTCTGTAAATTTGTGCTAGTTCATGAAAAAACAGAATTCTGTTGGACTAACAGGTGTCATTATTCGTAGTGGCATTTCTTTATGGCGTATAATGAAGGACTTGAGATCTCAGCTTGGACACTGCTGCTGTTGGCTTTACCATTTTTAACCTTTCACTCCAATTATAGATTCTGAGATTCAAACATATCTACTTATCCTAGGTGTATATAAATGCTTGGAATCTTAGGTTTGCTCAGAACTTGCCACTCTGATACCTTTTGCCCGGACTCAAACAAGTGGATTTTCTCGGACTAATTATTGCAGGTGCTACTTACAAAAGCGTGTCCTAAATCTATCAAAAGGCCCTGCTGTCCGTGCATTGCGTGCTCAGACTGACAAGAGGGAATATGCCATGGAGATGAAGAAGGTTGTTGAGAGGTAAGGGAATTGCCAAAAATCTCTCTGTGAATTTGTGGTACTGCTTCACTCTAACTGTTTGCTTCATATCTTTCATTTCTTTTACCATCGCAGCACCCCAAATCTATTTATCAGAGAGGCTATGGTTACTGAAATTTTGGTAGGAAATAATGACAATATGGAAGGAGTTCATACCTTCTTCGGTATGGACTTCTATGCGCCATCTGTTGTACTTACCACAGGGACCTTTATGAGCGGAAAGATTTGGGTTGGTAGAGCATCTATGCCTGCCGGAAGAGCTGGAGAGTCAGCTTCGCATGGGCTCACTGAAAATCTGCAGGGTCTTGGTTTTGAAACTGATAGATTGAAGACTGGGACTCCTGCACGTATTGATATGCGTACTGTTGATTTTTCTGGATTGGAACCCCAGTATGGAGATGATGAGGTATTATTAGTTCATGCAGTTTTGGGGTTTGATGTTCCTTAGTTTGTTATTATTGTAATCCAGGATTTTGTTGGATGCAACTTTTCGTTATTTGTTGTGATCATAGTGATTCTTGCCACTAGTTATAATCACAAAGCCATTTTTGTTGTGATCATAGCTCTCAATGGAATCTGCACTGTTGTTCTTAGACAGTTTCTTAATTCATTTAGATTTTCTTTTAACACAATTAAGGTTGGTTGTATGCCTGATAGATTGTTGTTTCACAAACAGGTGAGCTGGTTCAGCTTTGATCCAGATTACCACATAGAAAGAGAGCAAATGTGCTGTTACCTTACACGAACAACGAAGGATACTCACCAGATTATTAAGGACAACTTGCATGAGACACCTACTTATGGTGGCTGGGTAGAATCAAAGGGGCCGAGATACTGTCCTTCAATTGAAGATAAGGTACACGTTAGATTCATCACTTGTTCACATACAGATCCCACTGATCCTGAGTTCAGGGTTCTAGCATTTTTCTTGTTCGTGGTAATTATGCTCAATTTTTATTACCAGAAAGTATAATGCTTTCAAGTCCAGAACAAGAAGAAAAAGGGATTCTGCATGTGTTCAATATATCAGTGTACTATATATTGTTCATTACATCCTGACAACTGCAAACATGCCTATATGCAATTTGCATTAAGGAATATACAAAGTAAGAAATTTGGATGGTATGCTTTCTTGTTTACAACCAGTTTCCTATTAATACGGTATCAGTTTGCTCAAGCCTTTGAGGGCTTTTCAATAGCCAATTGTGTTAGTTTGATTCATCCAATTGCCATCCCCACCATTAGGTGATTGGAGTTCATAGAACTTTTGCTGCTATCTTTAATTTACGTTATGTTTAGACATATGAGAATCCCATGGATAGAGTGTCATTTTCATGGACTTCATGTTATTGTCAATTAAAGTAAAGTGGGCAATAAAAATGATGAATTAAGCCTTGCTGCAACCAAAAGCTCCTTACCATCAGAACGGAAAGGAATACCGATACCGCCATTTTACTGACTTTGTTATTATTCCTTTCAGCTTTCTGGTCATGTACCAGCCTGCAGTTGAATGAACTCACTTGCACATGGCTACTAAACAATGAATGAACTCACTTGCACATCAGTTGCAGCCGGCTGGACTTTCTTCAGCTAACTCTACTCCTAGGTCCAAACGGCCCCTTTAAATCCTCTTCATCATCCTTAAACTTGGCCATGTCCTCTCTCTGGTACTCCAAGCAATCTCATTTTATAATCCTCTTTATCAGATGCCATGGCTGTTTCTACTCTCAGAAGTTCGGGTTGTCAAAATTATTCTGCATAACACCCTATATCACCTCCAAATAACCCTTTTTTTAGCTCACTCCTTAACCAATCCTACATGCAGTCCTATGATCCCAGCCTCAATCTGCCAACTTTAATACATCTAGGACTTTAACTCAATATAAATACCATGCCCAACCATTTAAAGTTAGTTTCTACTCTTATTGCAAATAAACGGTGTTCGAATTAAGAATCCTCTGTGCCAGTAGCCTACTTGATCTAGGAAATTAATTGGGTGTATTCTCCTTCAGCTTTTGTAAGCATTGCTGCGATAACACTAGGTCATAGCAACGTTCACCCAATCATTTTTTGTTTTTCTTTTTTACTTCTTCTTAAACTAAGCTGCATGCAGAAAGAAGGTTGTAGAGTTTAATGATTACATTTCTGAACTGCATTTTATGTTCTTTTCAGATTGTTCGCTTTCAAGACAAAGAATCTCATCAAATCTTTCTGGAACCTGAGGGCCGAAATGTCCCCGAGCTTTATGTGCAGGTACTTAATTAACATCTTTTAGCTTGTAGATCAACTATTAAATGATTGTATGTCATTTCTTTAGGAAGTTATTGTATTTAAAGTGGTAACTGGCGTTGCCTTTCTATTTACCAGCAATACTTAGTTCTAACAATCTTTTTCACAGAAACGTAGCATATGCTTTTTATCCCTGACCATATCTTCCCCTGTTATCTTATTACTACTGAAATAAATCTGAAAAGTCATCTTTTGTTAATTCAATGGTGGTTTTAAACATATTATACAATATTGTTATGTTATGTTGCATGGGAAAATGGAAAATATTCAATCATTTCTTGGACATGTTTGCCTCTTCTGCATCCTTTTCTCTCCATATTTCCCCTAGCATTTAAGTGAGTGTATGTATTATTCCCATGTGACGATATAATCGAAACCTTAGGGCATGATTGCTATCATCATTAGCATGATTTCAAATTTATTTCTGAGCATAACTGATGCACTTGAACTGATCTGGAACTTATCTTATCTGTTAACTTCTTGATGTCAGTGATGTCGTCTTTAACTTTATATTTCTCCCCAGCAGAATTGATGGTTTTTGTTATGAGTATCTTCTAACCTATTTGATGGTAGTTACTTTTTCATCTAGGGATTTTCGACGGGTTTACCTGAGAGATTGCAATTAGCACTCCTGAGAACATTGCCTGGACTTGAAAATTGTTTGATGCTGAGACCGGCATATGCTGTAGAATACGACTACCTACCGGCCCATCAATGCTCTAGATCTCTCATGACAAAGAAGCTTGAAGGACTGTTCTTCTCAGGTCAGATTAATGGAACAACAGGCTATGAAGAAGCTGCTGCTCAGGTTGTCCATTTTCCAATGCTGATAGATGCAATATTACCAATCTAGTTGACCTCTTAACTGTTTCCATGTCATGAATGCTGGAAGACATAGCATGGTCGATAACCTTTATGGCAGATGATTCATTTCCATGTCTTGTGTTATTATTATTTCCTTCTTTCTTTATGGTTGAAATTTTTATCCTCTTATCTTTTGCACAGGGTCTTATTTCTGGAGTTAATGCTGCTAGGCATTCATTTGGGAGGCCCCTTGTCATTCTTGAGAGAGAAAGCAGTTTTATAGGAACTTTAATTGACGATCTTGTCACTAAAGACCTGAGAGAGCCTTACCGAATGTTAACAAGGTATTAGACTGCACTCACTGATATTCTTTTAAAACAAATCAACCGTTGACCCAGTACCTAAATTTGCATTGGCATAAAGGGTTTATGTCGGATACGTAATTCTGGATGGGTTTATATGTGTTCTAACTGCCATGACCTTTTATCATATGAAATTAGATCGAAGTTAAAATCTAGGTAGAGAGATAATTCTTTGAATAGATGATGGGCAATGCATGGAAAACTTAGCAAGCGACAAAGAAGCAATGAAGTTAGTAGACAAAAATTGAGTAAAAAGCATGCAGAAAAGCCACATTTCCTTCCGCAAGTATGAAAAACATTACTGAATGTGCTTGTTTACATTTTGGATTAGATTGAAATTCATAGGATATCTAGTACTTCCATGTTCTCCTTATCGCTGATGTTGCTTACCTGTAATTTATGGACTTATAGTTATTAATCCTGCAGCCGATCGGAACACCGATTACTTCTTCGTGCTGACAATGCTGATAGCCGTTTAACACCTTTGGGTCAGGAAATTGGCTTGATAGATGATAGACGTTGGAATTTGTACCAATCTAAACAAGCCCGAATTTTGAAGGAAAAAGAACGCTTGAAAGCTGTGCGCATATCAGGTAATAGTTATATTGTTAGCTATGAGCTTTGTTGCTGTATCAATTTTTTGAGAGGTTTCTCTGCATCAGCAGTTCATAGATTGATCCTTGCTAATATCATCTGCTACTTGTATGGTAATTAATGGCTCTATATTTCACCACTTTACAGCTGGGGGTGATTTGGCTGCTGAAGTTTCTCTTTTGTCTGGACAACCAGTGAAGGACTCTTATTCTCTAGAAAGCATTCTTAAGAAACCGCACATAGAATACAGAATCCTTGAAAAGCATGGCTATGGGAATGAACACCTATCCAGGATGGAGAAAGGATGTGTGGAAATTGATATCAAGTATGAGGGTTTTATCGCACGCCAGCAGAGTCAACTTCAACAGGTAAATTTGTACATTGGAAATATGACCCTTCGTTTTTTTTTTTTTTTTTTTCGTCAGAGCATCTTCTTGTTACCAAAGTCGTCAATCATGGTCTCGTTTGGTTGTGGGATAGTCTATCCCGGGATTAGATGGGATAGGGATTAGTAACCCGGATAAGTTGTGGGATAAATTTTATCCCACCTTGGTGTTTGGTTGAAAAAGTGGGGATAAGGAGGTAATGATTACTTGGATTGGTGACGTGTAAAGTAAATTAATAATATTGGATGAAAAAAGTGGAATAGGAATAGGGATTGGTGGGGTGGAAAGTAAATTAATAATATTGGTATTTTAATTAAAAATGTGATAATACATAAATATTCACATTGGCTTTAATAAATTACTTAATAATATGATAATATATATTATATTAATTAAAGTATAATATTACCACCCCATCTGTCCTTTTCGACGCCTCCTCCTGCTAATCCCTCTCATATCAATGCCCACTTATTTACCATATCCTGCAGACGTCCGTTCCTCCGTCATCGTCAGCATCGATGCCCGCCTGTCCTCCACCGAGTCGTATGGCTCGACGGTGTTGGGGGCATTCTTGTCGGCACCATGGCCTTCGACGACGAACACGTGACCTCATTTACAGCGAATGTGAAAAAGGATCGTATCGTCACATAGCATAGCATGATAACATGGCATGGTTATACACATTATTGCATCCTCATGCTGACACATTTATATTAATATAATCATATTTTATTTTTATTTTTTTATTATAAATATAATAATTAATTAATTATATTAATTTATACACATCAATGAGCTACCTTTTCTATTATTAATTTATATCATTATTTTATACACATCAATGAGTTACCTTTTCTATTATTAATTTATATTATTAATTTAATTTTGGATTGGTGAGGTGTAAAGTAAATTAATAATATTGGATGAAAAAGGTAGGATAGGAATAGGGATTGGTGAGGTGGAAAGTAGATGGAGTAGGTGGGGTTTGGGGGGTTTTGGCATAAAACCCCCTCTAATCGATAAACCTTATCGCCCTGTTTGGGTGTTATCCCAGATAGGGGCAACCAATCCCGGGATTGGTTGCCCTTATCCCAGTACCAAACAGGGCCTAATTTCGAGTTTTAGTGTATAAGTTGAGATGCCAGCTGATAACCTTTCATTTTTCTTGATATAGGTTGTTAATCAACAGCACAGGCCACTCCCTCACAACTTGGATTATTATTCAATGACGACATTATCTCTGGAAGCACGAGAGAAGCTGTCCAAGGTAAGCAGTCTTGACAAGACAATACCCCCAAATAGACTTTTGGTAGCTGTTGTTTTGGCAGCTTTGTGCATTACTGCATTGTCTGAGATGATTTCAAGTTGGTATGCATTTTATGATCTTTTGGTCATTATTACCCTAAACCACATGTACTACAGTGTTAACTCACATCGGTGTAAACTCACAACCATTAGGTACTTTTTTAATGTTTTCGTCTATCTTCTAATCACTTTAATTGAATGTATTTTAGGGCCTAATTATAGTTGCTGCTCTCGTCTAGAATCTTTATCGTCAACTTCGCTTGATTCTAATCTTTGCTTATGAATGCTACTTGCAATTTAATTGCCCGTGATTTACTTCAAAAAATATATGGTTATCCTGTGCCCCCCAACACTAGAACGCGGATGTTTGCCTTGATCTTTGCAGGTTAAACCGCAAACCATAGGCCAAGCAAGCAGGGTTGGTGGAGTGAGTCCTGCTGATATCACTGCTCTCCTAATTTGCTTAGAGGCTAATCGTAGGAAGGCAAACGAAAGGAGAAAACTGGAGCTGTTGAGATCTGCAACAACAGATGCGGATGAGCACTCTGATTTGGCTGCTGCAAAACAAGCAACCAATATTTGACGGCATGCTTTCAATCTTATGCTGATGAGCACTCCGGTACGCTGCTGATGGATACACATGTGGTGGGGTGGGCATTGTAGTTTTAATACGCAGTTGATTGATCTTGCCTTCTCTGTCCTTTTTCACAGGTCAATGGTTTGCCGTCCTGCTTGCCTTTTGTGAGGCATCCTGACATTTGAGCTTAAGTTATGGCCTTGATGCATTTGCTGATCAGAGGAGGATTTAAGCAAATAGTGGCAATCATGAATTACCAGACTGGCCAGCACAGACCAATACATATCGTGTCAGTAATATCAGCAGCAATCCCGTGTCAAAAGTATATATGATGAGTTCATAAGAACTTTGTGTTGCTGCTGGCACAGAGGCTGTGTCCAGCGTTGACTGGCACGACACATGACAATCTTTGGTTGACCGGCACCATACATGACACCAGCATGATAATCTTTGGTGGCAATTTTCTTTAATAAGACTGAGTTTTTTTTTGTGCCAATGGCACTTGTAGTAGCTTCTCTAATCATTTGATAATGAATTGCCTTCTACAACTACATTAGGATTTCAGATAATTTTAGGGCTAAAAACTAGATGACTCTGAAACTCAAAAAAAAAAATAGTTAAAATTTTGCGGTTGAGATGCGTTTCAAGAACTCAAACAACTACAAACAAGTATGTAGCATCTAGGTACAAGTTCCTGGAGTCGCCATTGTGGTACTGATCAGTACTGAAGAGAACTCAGCTGTTTATGTATCTCTCTGAACTTCTCCTTGAGCCTGTGGATCTGCAGAACAAAAACATGACACTTTAACCATCAAACAATGACATGGCCAACATAGGAGTATGCAAGGTAAATTGATACCCGTGTCAGGTCGATCTCCAGATCCTGTTTGCGCTGGCCAAGAGACTGGAGTAACTGACTTGAGTTAAAGATGTTTTCTAAGTCATCTTCAAATGCAGAATCTAGGTCTTCTCTCAGAAGTGCTGGCAACTTGTCAACCATCGGCATGAGGAGGAAGCAATTAAACTGCAAAATGAAGTTAGGACTTGTTAATAATCACGAATAGCCTTCCTTGGCAGGAAATAATTAATCATTACCGACAAGACTAGGTATATATGGAGCAACCTGTAGTTGTAACGAGCGCACATGTGCAGTTATTTATAAGCTCTTAAACACCTACAAAACACAAAAGCCGGTCTACCAGATAAAAACACAGATACTGACCTTCAACTCAGTAGATACCAGAAAGTGCTCTCTTATTCCATGGAAAATTTGATGGACCAATGCATAAACAATTCTTTCAGACGAGGGAGCAAGCCTTCTATTCCAAAGAGTGCTATCCAAGAGATCAACAAGCCTTGTCTCTGCTGTATGACTACTAGGGTTTGTGTCAAACCCCGGTGTAAGCTTGTTTGCCTTTGAGTCAGCCTTTGAGCGATTGTCGTGCTTATTTTCAGTTGTAACTGGCTCCAAGGATGATTCTTGTTGGACAGCTGAAGAGGTAGAATTTGCAGTAACTGTGTAGTGTTCTGAGGCAGCAAATGAGTCTAGAAATTGTCTCAAACCAGCTCGATTCTGCCATTGAACATAAGATACAGATAAATAATAGCAATGAAACGGGTGCTAAGAATGTCCGTATCCAACAAAGACATATGGAGACCTTGTTGTGGAGAGACCAAGAGACATAACGGGTGGTGCTCATTAAATCCTCCATACATCTGCCAAATCATTACAAGAATAAATAGAGATAGAATAAGTGCATAATCAGAAGTTTTACTACTTTCATTACAGCGTACATATATGTCAAGTCACCATCAATCATCACAATAATTGCTCTGTTTACACAACAATTTGCAGTTTACCAATCATTCATAATATAGTCTTAGCTACATCTACCCTTTCTCATGGCAGTTTATTCACTGCAATAGAAGAGACTCCTCAAGCAATTGAAATGTTCGCCACAACCATTTACTGCAAGTGGGTTCTTTCGACTATATGAGACCTAAGCATGAGTTTTGAAATTTAAAAAAGAAGAAGAAAAAGAAACACCCTCCCTGTGGATACTAGCGGCTGGCTATTCTGACCTGAGATTAGGCTTCTAGTTCTATAAGACAAGCCCATCTCAGCTATAGCACCAACTATCCAGTATCAAATTTCCATCCAAATTTAAATTCCCCCAGGGTTACTTATTTTAACTCAAAACAATATAAGAATTCAACCCTTATGCCACTTGAAAAATCAGAATAGTATAAACTGCATAAAGAGGAAGGGGCAGAGACTGAGAATCCAGAAGATGACCGTGATGGCATTTTATCAAAGTGATAGCACATTATACATAGTTCAGGCGAACATACAATTAAGTAACTAGAAGTCTATAAAACGAGATCAGGAGATAAAAAGAGGATATGTACTTATCGCGACATGCCCGTTCTGTAGATTCAGCAAAATCACTGAAGGCTGCTTCTACACGTCTTAGAAAGACCTCATGGCCACTAAGAAACTCACCATCTTTCTGTTCCAAATAGGTTATTAAGCACATAATAAACAAGGAAGCTTCAAAACTAATGAAGGGTCATACCTGTAGCAGATACACGGAAATTGGAAGTAACCTCTTCAATATGTACAAGAGCCTAAAGCCCAACTGCCAAGGTAAAGTGACAGGTTTTTACAGTCAAAAGATGATCAATTTGGAAACAGGCCAGACAATGCATGCCAAGATGATCAATTTGACAGGTACATGAGAAGTAGATAGTTTACATGTTTTGGAAGGCCATATACACAATCAATTGTTCATCTATTATTAGCAGTTAATTTCCCACAGAAGTTTCAATCAGTTGTGATCCCACTGTACAAGCTAAGGGTGAAAATCATTGGGAAGAAATAACTGGCGTGATAGTAGTCCTAAAGTTACATGATTAGTCCTTCAGCATCCAAGAGTTGATGAATGAGTAAAAATGCATCCTATATTTCCCTTTCGATTGTCTGTATCTTCTTCTCCAATAATCAATGGGTCTGTCCAATTAATCTTCTGAATAAAAGGTGCTTTCCAACGACATCAAGTTTCAGCTGAATGTTGCTTGTCAAAGCTTTGCAAGAGTTTTATGATTATACGTATTGTTGGACGACCCAAGACAAGTTTTTGCAAGTGATCTACATATACAATGATATAACAGATGTAAGCTCGAGTCAGAAATGCTTAGTATACGAAGGTATGGTCAAGCAGGAACCTGATGGAGGAAAGGCTCAAAGGTATCACGAGCTTTTGCAACAGCAATGACACAAGCAGTTCTACACAGCCAAAGTTTAGACAACAATTGTCAACGTATTGGAGAACAATGATAGAGGATTTGTGGTGAGAGAACAAAATATAACCTAGAGTAGTTTGTGCCATCATGAATATCCTCAACTCCACATGCATTTACAATCTCCTCCCTTGTAATTGGAGGACACTTAAGTCCTCCAACTGCCAAACGAAATTCTGCCATAGCACGATGATATTGTGCACCACCATAAAGACGCATCCCAGCATTCTGCGCCAAGAAAATTAAAGAAAATCATAAATCACATGGATAGATTAGTTTTGTTCAAAAAGTCACAAACATAGAATGCTTACCAGATCAATTGTTTTCTATCTTTAAAAAAAAAAAGTGAACAAATTTTTCTCATTCAAACTAGTATTTTTGCACAATTTTATCTTCTATCCTGGAGAAGGTTCTATCCTTCTAAAGTTACTATCAACAACTGTATTCATCATAACTATGCCTAGAGTATCAAGATAAACATAAGTGCAATCAATCACATAAACGATTTGTATGCGACCTAGCATGAACAACGTCAAAGCTAAACAAAAAAGGGCGTGTTGCGGACTCCAATAACGAATTCAACTATTTAATTTTTGACAACCATACAGGCATCATCTTGTGAGGCAAAGAGAGACTATCAGTGCCTAAAAATGCTCCCCCATTAGTTCTTTCATCTTGCAGTGTTTCTCCTGCAGTTGGAATCAAACAAGAATTAGAAATGAAAGCGTAAATTCTGCTATTATTTTCTTCTTTAACAAGCGTAAACAATCAAGTAGTCAAGAGTGGCATCTAAAAGTTGCCTATAGCTTACCAAATCTATCAGGAGGTGCCACCGCCATACCTTTTAAGAGCAAAGATATCTGAAAGTAGCACTCTCTATCAGCACATCTCATGCAAGAAAAAAGAGTTTAGCCATGTGCATGACCGCTCTCTAGAAAGAGTTTATGAGTTATAAAGCCAATGTGCACACTGCATAAAAAAAGGTTTAAAACAATCTTCCCAAGTTCCCACTCAAAGTTCATATCCAGTGTGCCACCAGAAATTGAAAAGGCTGATAATGATAAGCACCTTTGTGAGAAAAGCATTGTGGAATGCATGCGCCTTCTCCTTTAGTCTAACTTCATCCAAATTGCTGCAGGCAAAGACATGGACTATAAAGGAAGAAACCACTGTACATAACCAAAATAATCTACAAAACTATCTGCCTCATAAGTCATAAGTATGATCTAAATCACAACACAGGGGGGAGATGGAGATGGAAAGGAATCCAGGCTGTTCAACCCTCTATCTCTCAGTTTCACGACATGCTTGGAAGTCATGGTAAAAAAAAAAGTGTTATGAAATCAATATACTCAAAGTACAAAGAAACTTCAAAGACTAGCTAGCTTGTGACAGCGAAAATTGAATACCTGATTTCTTGATTAATTTCGCGCAGCTTCCTGGTTGTGCTTCGGTATTCCTTTTCAAAAAGTGGAATGATAAGTGGAACACTCTCCACGTACCTTGGCCACATTTTCCATGTCAAGTCAATAGACAACAGAAATAATGGAGTGAACTTATTTCACTGAAGCAAGCAGGAGCAAGATTTCCTGTGTACCTTTTGCGCAACACCTCTTCTAAAAATAACCTTAGGCTGCTGACACCTATTCTGCTTCTTTCTTCCATGGATAATGATCTGCCTAACTTTTCCTCTAGAGATGCCAGATCTTCTAGTTCCCTCAATGAAATAGCCTACATAGAATCAAAGAAAGAAATTCAAAATTGAAATGAATGAATTACAGTTCAACATATAGTCTTTGATCAAACCCCCCAGCATTAATCTTTTTATCCAAGGTGACCGATATTTATGATTGAATTGTTCAAACATTGCGGACAGAGAATAAACGTTGGCGGCATGAAGATTTGTTAGTCCTATACACTATCAAGAAAGTACAAAATATGTGGTTAATTTTTTAATCAAGGTGACCAATGCTTATGGTGAGCTGTTCAAACATTGAGAACAGAGAATAAACATTCGCGGCATGAAGATTTGCTAGTCCTATTCACTATCAAGAAAGGATAAAGTATGTGGTTTACATGATCAAAGGTGTTTGGAAATATCAAAGGATAATGGGCTCTAATGGTGTATTCCTTAAAGTCAATTCTCTGCTTCCGAAGGTCTTGATAAGTCCTGCAAGTTTCTATGCCTAAGCTCTCAAAAACTAAAAAAAATTCATTTCTGCTTTGCTCTACATATGCGCTGTTCTAGTTGTCTCTTTTGTAGAAACATCCAAGTAAGAGTTTACTTCTCATCTGTCTCTCAAAAAATGAGGATAATTGCCACTAAATGAACAAAATACACAAGCACAAGGATGCATTAGAATACAAGCAGCATTGGGATAACAATTTACAGGTTTGTTAGGTTAGATACCAGCAAGAAGCAAAAAGTACTGGACTAAATATATGACAAAGAACGAAATGTAGTTATCATTTCTAAAACGTAATCATGAGTTCATGACTGCTACATATCAGCCTAGATTCCAATGTCAACATGAGATCTTTTACATCTCCTGGACGATAAAATAGGCTGCTTAATCTACAAAATGCGCCAAAAAAAAAATATTGTCTACAAACTTGTGAAAATAATGAAGTGAAGCAAAATGCTCGTTGGTGTTACTATTTTGAGGAGAAAATAAAGGGCCTAAAATTCAAAAACTCTAGAATCAAATAAAATATTGCAAAAATGAACCTTCTTAAACTCTTCGTTTGAGTTATAAACAGATTCGTGCCCAGAGCCAACTCTCCCAGAGGGAACAGAGGTAAAGAACGGTGATTCTCCCAATAAGCAACCATCCAATGTACAAGCAGGTGGCTTAAGAAAAACTTCAACATCTGAAGATCGTGCAAATTGAGGAATTTTTGTGTCAAGCTTCGTGGCAACTACAACAGTCCTTGATAGCTCAAGATCAATCTGCTAGGACAAGATATTGTTATCGTAACAATGGAGGTCAAGTTACACTCTGGTTTCTATATCATGAAAGATATTCAGTTCTGTCCCGAAGAACTGATTTAGTCAAAAAAAATTCCAAGCAGTAAGTGCTAAGTAAAAGATTACAAACTTGCATCACTACTGTGCGTGTACTAGCATTACTCCAATCGCTGCAGTCCTCAAGGCACAATATGATGGCCTCCTTTTGCTGTATTTTAGCTCGCACAAGTGCCTCCACTGCACGGGCTTGACCCTGTAATTATTCACTCATTTTATGGAGATTGGAAATTTTAAACAAAGAGAGCCCTAAAATTCATTGCATCAAACTATTATTATTTAAAATATACTGTATATCACATGCTAAATATTTACGCAAGTCGGAAGATAAGTATTCTTTTATTTATTTTTTATAAATACTGTGTCAGATGCTAGAGCTCACATTGGCCCAAAGAGAAGGCAACTATTATTAGCAAAAACCTGTTCAAGAATGGTCAATGCACAAATATTTCATCAACTAAAAATAATGACCAGAATTTTACTTTCTTTAATAAAGCATCAGCCAAAAAAGTGATCGTCTTCAGCAGTCATGATGTGTCTTTTATGACATATCGTCATTCCATACTTATACACGAATAATGAGGACATTTGCAATAACAAGTCCTGAAACATCTGATTAACAGAATTAAACTCTTGTAACCACCTCTTTAGCACGCAGCAACTTGTGTGAAACATCTAAATCTAACTAAACTTGGAAAACAATCAGAAAATATTTTATGTTGGAGAATGGAGTGCAAGTAAGCAATATAGATCAACCTAGAGCAGGGTATATCTGCAGGATATGCTCGAACTGTACTCCTACACATTGCCTCATATTGGCGAAAGTTAGTATTTTGGAGATACAATAAAGCTTTCCAATTAAAACGCACATAAGGGCTTATAATCATTGATCCCAGTTTAAGAAGATTGAATTAAATCTTTTGAGTATTTTGCTTCCACATAAGCTAATGCGAACAGAAAAAAGGGTAGGCGATGAGAAACCAACTAACCGAAGGTCTTGCGCCTATGCATTGACAAATATTGATGTTAAATAATCTCTACATGGTACATTGCATGCTACAAGAAAACTAATATAAGAAAGAAACAACATAGCCTGAAAAATAGTTCCACAACTATGCAGCTTTACATTTGTACCTGCAGAATTCGATTTTTTCGACCTGGAGCAGGAGAAATAAGACCTGGAGTGTCGATGATGGTGAGATTTGGGCAATCTTTATACTCTATTTTTATGATGATTTCTTTTTCCGAGAATTGACAAGGCTCGCTCTCCAGCCTCATGTTCTCAGCTTCAATGTAAGCCTGCAAGCAGTAAATAGAACCCTAATCAACACATACTGGAAAAATTGAACATAAAAAATACCCCGACAGTGAATCTGCCCAAAAAAGGCAATGCAACCAGAAGAAATATTCACAAGACCATCGGAGTAAATAGTGCAAAAACAAAAACATCATTGGCTCCCAAAATCTCCATTGGCATAGCTAAAGGCGAAGCCTTACGGCAGTAACTTCGCTTTCTAGGACGAATGAATCATATTTGCATCATAGAGCTCCCCAAGTATTTAATAGAAACACGTTTTATTGTCTTTTATCATCCATTTTGACTGAAACTTGTTCCAAGTTTTAAAAATCCAAACCACAATGACCTTTCCCATGAAGCCAAAATGGCCTCGAAACTTCAAGATAAAAAGAAACTGTCAATCTGTCATAACATCCCCGTTGACCTTCTTTCCTCAAACTTATCGCCCCATCTTTGAAAGAAATGAAGAACCCATGAATCACATTTATCATACAATTTACTGTCTTGTATCATCCATTTCGACTAAAACTTTGTTTGAGTTTAAAAATCCAAACCTCCCCATCAAACCAAAGAGACCTTAAAGCCACAAGATAGAAGGAAACTATCGGTCTGTCATAACATCATCATTAGCTTCTTTTCTCAGTCATTATCATCAGTGTTGGCTTTTTCTTTCCGCACCCAAACCTCCAATAGAAAAAGAAAAATTAACGTAAGACGATAGAAATGAGGAACGAGGTAAAACCTGGATTTCCGGGAGAGACATGGGTAGGAAGAGATGGGGACTGGGATCCGACAGGAGGTGGCATTGGGGGATTGGGCAGTCGGGGTTGTATCTCATATGCAGGGCGATAGGTCGGCGGGTCTTGGTGCCCCCACCGACGTGGTTGAACTGGAACCCCATGAGCGCCTCCACCAGCGCGCTCTTCCCGTCCGTCTGGTGCCCAACGACCACCACCGCCGGCACCTCCACCGGCGTCTCGAACTCCCGCGCCACACTGTGCAGCTCGTTATACGCCTCATACAACTCCCTTCCCCAACAAGAACGCCCCTTGCCTCCGCCCCTGTCGCCATCCTCCTCTCCGGCGACCTCGCATTTGTTCACGTTCGCGTCCATCTCCTCGGATGCGGATGGGATGGTGACGAGAACCTTAGGTCCCGCAGGGGGGAGCGTACTCGCTTCGAACGAGAGCCACAGTCACGAGTACTGTGAGCTATAAAATTCGAATTGGATTTTATCATCTGCTGAGGCACGTGACACGGAACGATGCCGGCACGTGGCTGCCGCATCATCTATCGGATTCGGGTAAGGTCATATAGATCCGAACCTAGATCTTGATACATTGGACTGACGTGAGAATCCCCTTGAACGTTCAGGGTTGTCGGATTTTGGAGCTCCATTGAGGCACTCGATCCGTTGTGATCATTTATGGAACTAGAACTTCATTACAAAACAAAAAAGCTTTCAAGATGTTACAATCTTGTCTCTCTCGATTGTTACAAGCTCCATTACAAACCCAAAGCAGTATAGAGCTAGAAAACTTTTGACACGCATGAGAGACCGAATAGCTTCTCTACCATAGCTGACCCAAAAATCATGCTTGTAGCAGCCAGGTATAGATATATGAACCCTCCTCTCCTTGAAGCTCTAGAATAAGCTATCACTCATGACATGCTGAATGCTGATCAGAACCAATTGGAAATGCTGAAATCACGGAGCTTCCGAAGATGTCTCTCCATGTCTTGCCTAGTTTGGGCCCATTCTTCCCTCTCTATAACAGTAGTTGGATCATCTTGTTGGCTCTAAATTCAAATCCAAGGCATCAGACAATGCACGCTAGATACGGAGACCGAGTACTATTAACAAGGAAAGATCAGTAACCTTATCGACGATTTTGAAGGAGTTTCCACCATCACGAATGATTAGGAGGTCATCCCTTCTATCCCGATTTCTTCCTTCGGGAACTGTTACCTGCTCAAAATCAGAAGTTGAAGACAGCCACTCTAAGTAGAATAAGAAGATGAATCTAACCATGAATAAATAATTGACATGAGGTATGTTGCATGCATTCAATGCTGGGCGATATGTACATGTTCATATCAGATATGTATAATTTTCCTAAAAGTTCCGATGACACGGGTGGCCAAAGAAAAAAAACAAGAAAATGTTCCGGACAGAATATTTCTAATGTGATGAGTTGCAAAACTTAAATCCAAGTGAAATATACAACAAAAGCAGAATGCAATGTCTTGACCAATCTGGTCAGGACATACTAAAACCTTAGAAGGTCTAGTTATGGAAGTTAATGTGAATTCTACTGTTCCATGGCTTATGTCTTAAACAAGAAATTCAAAGGAATAGATAATAGGGGCAATTGGTAAAGATTACCATCTTCGAAACCATCTGCCCCGCCTTGATTTTCTAAAACTTTCATATTTCTGTATTCAACTAGCATTTGGAAAATAATGCTCCAAATGCAATGATGAACAGGATCTATCATGGATAACATCAATGCAGTTTCATGGTGTAAAGGAATGAGAACATGGTATAACCTATTCAATAAAGAGGAACATACCACGACTTTAGCTCTAGTAATCGACTTGGACTTTGAGTCCAAAACGTATATCTCTTCAAAATCAAGAACAAATTCTGGGTCATGTAGTCGTCTATTTCTGTAATGCTTTGTTAAAAAGACCTGCAGCACTAAAATGATACCAATTCACCATTTTTGCCTGCTAAATACTCACTTTAAAAATTCAAACATCAACATGGTGATAACTGATAAGTATGCAGCATAAAGTTACAGCGAATTTATGTACTTAGAAGTCTCTAAATTGAGATGCATGAATTTGCAAACACATACCAGTTACTTCATATGTGTACACATTCATATGGAAAGAAAGCATGAGCAGATCCAAATTCTTATTCAAATGATAAATATTTTTTGGCTGATAAATATTCACTTTAAAATCCAAACATAAATACAGTGACCAGTATGCAGCATCATAAAAATGCCGTGAAGTTCTGTGCTTAGAAGTCTCTAAATTGAAATGTATGAATTTGCAAATACATAACATTAACTTCATCTCTGTACACGTACATATGAAAAGAAAGCATCAGCAGATCCAAATTGTTAACCAAATGATTACTGAAAATCATTAGGTTCGCAATGGCATGATGAAGATGATACTAACCTGATATACTGACAGCAATTGATGCTTTTACAAATTTCTCTCGTTTTCCCTAATATCATTTCTCTTGTTTAATTTTGAGTATTGTCACATCCAAACTCTATATTTTCCAAAATGAAGAGTGGAAATACTTTCCCGAATTTCATATCATATTCAGATGTAAAATATGTATTGGAGTAAGCGGAAAAGTTTTTTACAACAATTTTAGAATCTAAATAAGACCACATAGAGTGATTCTGCGACATCACAATGGGTCCAGAAAACCCAAGGTCCCTGAACATCTTGTTGGCAGGTTGGTCAAGAGCGAGAAAGCTAACCTCAAGGTTATTGGTTCCTTTAAAGCTTTTGTAGCTTTAGCATGCATGACAAGTGCATGTATATAAGTTGGAATAGCTCAGATGATGATGATTTTGAAAATATAATCACAAAGGAACCAAAAGACAGCTAAAATTATCTACAGCATAGAGACCATGTGCTATCATCAAAAGGATCCAATTAAGAAAATTGAAGAATAAGACCTCACTATAAGGTCTTACTTCTAATAACCACATCAACAAGAACGATAACAACAAGAACGATAACAAAAGAAATGGATCCCTTACCTTCATAATTTCTCTCTCAGATTTGTATAGTGGATCTCGAGGCGCATCTATAGGCGGCTCGGTAACATTATAGCAGCCAAAATCACTTTTCGAACAACGAATGTACTGGTGACAAATTAAAGAACAATATTAGACAAGTAACGTATGAGGAGGATAGAATCCTAAAAAGAACATTTCTTCATGGGGTATTTCTTTTTCCCCTTTTTTTGGATAAGCTTCTTCATGGGGTATCTCTGCCACTATTCAGGATTGTTTAATTGTTTTAGAAAGCAAGATGCTTCGGTTACAATTTTCAATAAAGAACACAAATACTCAAGATTTCGATCTAGGTTTTAGAATGAGAAACTATGCATACCTTCTGGGGCATTGGAGCCAAAACTTTTGGAATCGAGTACACATCCATGTCCGGAGGAGTGACATACATCTGCGTGTAAGAGCGCCACAAATAACAAATATGTCCAATTAAAGATTTAGGTGAAGAGACAAAGAGAGAGGTAGAACGGACCTCCCTGAAGTCATACACAGTGTCATCGGGATCAGGCGGCTTCCTTATGAAGAAATCACAGTGTAGGAGACTGATCTTATGGAACTCCTCCTCGTTGATCCTATAATCCACCACCGTCTCGGAGTCCCACCCCTGGGTCGACACGAAGCTCTCGCTCAGTACCATCTCGATATCGTCCGCCGACGATTCAGCCGTCGACGCCGACGACGCACCGCGACGCGGGGCGGGGAGGCCGAGCAGGCGGTCGTACTCCACGTCGTAATCCTTCCTATTGTCAAGCTCCTCCACCTCCTCGTCCTCCCCCATGTCGTAGTCATCCCCGCCGCCGGACTCCCCGTCGCCGTCGTCCGCCGCAGCAGTCATATCCCTCCTCCACCGCCGCCGGCGGTGCCATGGGGTGGCGGCGCCGGAGATGGGGCGGGGAAGGGAGGTGCACGAGAGGAAGCGGCAGGGTTTAATGGATAAGGTTCGTTCGGTAAACGGGTCGAGGCGGGAGATGGGGGCTTGATGGAACGCTATAGGAGTGGAGAGGAAGAGCAGGGCGGCGCACATTGCTTTGCTGAAGCTTAGCTTTGCTTATCCGTTGAGTCGAAATTATCTGGTGAAGATTTTGAAACGAGTATACCACCCAAATGCTTTAGAAGATGGAAAATTTACCCACCCAGCTATCCTTATTCCTAAAACCTCAATTTCACAGTGATTGTAGTAAGTACGAGAAATTTTTGCCATTGAGGCACAGTTCGATCTTATCGGGAAGTAGAATTTCAAAGATGTGAACAGTCTCACAGAGAGATTTGGAACAACACTGACGTATACAGTTTAAACAGTGTTTCCAGTATAATAGCATATCATCAAAGCCATCAGACAGCTATTTTTCGATACAGCTCCTTCAATAACATGTTTTAAGGACATCAAACTCTTCACAGACCAAAGTCCCTACAACACCAGTAAGGCTCAACCAAGCTAGACATGCACTAACTCTGTGCTTGATCACTTCATGGAAAAGTACTGCCCATTACAGAACTGCATTTTCGCCCCCCAGATCTCTGAGGCATCTCCAAACAGCTTCTTAATTGGGATCAGTTTTCTCAAGTGCTGTAACAATACAGGAGTATTAGGAAATAGTGTTAGGCAACAAATCCAACAACACCGATAGAAAAAGCATGATCAGGGTAAAATACTTACTGTTGTAATTAAGAAGCTTTTCAATTAGGTCGACATGAGTCATAAGCATTCGCCTGCAGCAGTAGCGAACAAGACCTAGAGCATCAAGTGCATCCCTGAAAATATTTGATACCACTTCAGTATTCCAAGTCGTAAGGACCACTATAAAGTATGATGAAAATGGTGAGAAGCTATCTATTGTCAATATATGCATGGGAAAAGCAGACACACAATATTCTTAAATGCTGTTGACAAACATAAAATCCCACAACATAATTCAATCCATACTCTTCTAATAGGGAAGTACCAAAAATAATGTGGTGATATAGATAATACGAGGTGAGTGTATGTGAAATGCAGTGTTTCTAATGTAGAGTGGCGAGCGCAATTTGCAAGGGTCAAATTCTCAACCACTTCTAAACTTCTGATGATTTTTGTCATGTACTGGAACAAATTTGATCACGCTGCCTTCCACCTTATGGCTTTCTTCTCTCCTCCATCAAATCTCACTGCCCTGGCACCAAGGTGGGTATGGCCTCTTGTCCTGATGTCTATGATGTGGATGGAAGCAGCATGACGGTCACCAAGTTGTTGGGAACGAAAATGCCTACTATGTGCTATAACGCATGTCATAACTCATAAGCATCACGTTCAGCATATCACTTGAAATCAATTGTGAATCGCCATAGGAATCACTAAGCAGCTCAGTGGCTGGTAAATCAACCACAATGTGAGCAGCTAACAAACCCGTTGAGGGAATGAGCCTAGAAGGGTTGAATACAGACCTTAACTAAAATTTCATAGGACATGATAAAGGTCCATGATAAATCATGTGCCAAGTAACTTGATATACCTGAGACGGAGAGAACCAATCAAGAAAATGCTTCCAAACACCATGTCTTGATTCAATATCATAATTCTACCAGTTGCTGACCATGTCAAGAAGCATTAGCGTACGGAGCATTCACAGCATGAGTCTTATCTTTCTCCTCGAATCCTTATTTTGGTTTCTTTAGTCCATGTCTGTTCTCGCCCAACATTTACTCATCGTGGGGAATAACATATTTAAAACTTATTAATAATGGTAAAACAGCCTATAGTCTTCTACTCGTCTCAAAAAGCCTGTTTCGTAGAATTTAGTGATCCTACACAAACTCAGGACTTGCCTTGCTGAGTTACTCATTCATCATAGTTCATAGATGGTCTTATGCTGTGCCGACCACCCAATGTTTTTTTGGATCTTAGAGTTCTTCAAAAACCACGTCCTACTCATTCATCCCTTATTTTAGGTTCGTCCTCCAAAAATATCGCTCCCTGTACATTGTGAACAACAGTCCCTGTTCTAATTCTGAATGAGTGAAACCAAAACATGATCTTACCACCCATCCTATCTTACAGTTCCTTTTCTTTAAGATTAGTTAAGCCTTTCACCCTGGCTTAGAGGGGCAAATGCCCAACATTTCCAATAAATTTGAGGCCTTGGGGATTCGACCACCAAGACCAACCCATTACCACCACAGGGTACTAACCACTTGAGCTACTCAAGGGCTTTCCTAAATAGATTTCAATTAAATAACCAAAAGAATTGAAAAAAAAAGATCAAAAGCGAGAGCTCATATGTTAGCAAGAAGCTAAGAACCCAATAATACAACATTATAAAGGTTACTGGATGCCGATAACAAATTGGAAAACTTTACAACTAAACAATCATCTTGTGGAAATAGAAAAGGTTTTGATGAACCGCCACTCACCCTTCGGTGTAATCCGCCTGGAGGAGATCAAGATACGTATCCCACTTGTTTCCAATCACCTGAGAAAAAAAAGACAGCTTAGAATCGGAAAAATAGCAAACCTTGACAAAACCCTAGGAAACGCAAGCGATCGATGGGTTTAGATAAAACCAAAACCCTCAAGTAATAGATTAGTGAGGAGGTATAGGAGAGAAAAGGACCTTGCCGCAGGTGAAGCACCGGACCGGGATGATCATCTCCGCCTTGATTGGATGCGTCGACTCCGACGACCTCCCTTCTTCTCTCGGACCGTCTACTGAAGGAGCTGCGTGTCTCTATGGGAGGAGCGTGACTATTTATAGCTAGGGAGGCGCCGTGGGCCGGTGTGCACTCGGTTCGGTTGGGTTTGGCGTAGCGGCTCATACGCCGGACCCGGCTTGGTTCAGTTTTCACTTGTTACTCCTGATTTCTTTTTTTTTTAAATTTTTTCTCTCCTTTTTCTAATTGAATCAAATATTCTTTAAGAAAAGGGTGTTGATTGGTGTACATACTGATGTCATATGTGCATTACACATACTCAAATCGGTAATGGTCTACCTACCGATGAACTAGATCAATGAATCGATAGCCCACTACCGATTGAATTATTCATCCAGTCCATTGATAGTGAGATACCGATGGACTATTTTAACCAATCGGTGCTTCACTACAGAGACAATTCAATCGGTAGGGAGCTACCGATTCATAGATATATTCCATCGGTAGATCACTACCGACTACATAGACGAATCGATAGTGAACTACCAATTCGGTGGCCACATATCCATGTGCACAAAACATTTTCCTTGAAAACAACATGTAGTTTGGATACTAGTTGAAAAAATATATATATATGAGTGAAAATCATTACACAAGCTGTTGCAACTAATGTTTGAACTTATCATCTCTGAATTGTAGGTCGCATGCTCTAACAAATCCGGTGCAACATTGGCTCCAAATCCAATGGTCAATTTGCGTAAACAACGCCGTTTCATGTTTCATTTTGCAAAACAGTGTCATTTTTGTTGTTTTAATAATAGAATTCCACCTTTTGTACTATAAATATCGTGAATGCCCTCACTTATGCTAAGCATTTCTATATCAAGTTCCTTATGTTAGTAACAAGTTTTTTATTTTACATAAAAGTGTCAAAGTGACTTAACTTGCATTGGGACAACTACATATCAAGTGCGTTATCTGCATCATAAGTGTCATGCGAGCAAACAATATATTGCTGAGTCAGCATAAATGAGGGCGTTCAGGTGATTTTATGTGAAAAGATGGCACTATTTTGCTAAAAAACAACAAAATTGGCTCTGTTATGTATAATAAAATATGAAGTGGCGTTATTATGCGAATTATCCCAATTATCCCCCATAAACCTAGTAAGGCATCGGCCCTTGTTTTGTTGAGGGATAATGGGGATAACCCCACTTTGTCCCTCTTATCCTCACTTTTTACCCTAACATCAAAGTAGGGATAATGGGGTTACCACTATTCCACCTATCCCATGCTTCTCTACTTTTTCTACCCCCATTCATTAATCCCATTTTTTCTTACCCCTAACCCCCCATATCCCTATTCCCCTTAACCCCCAACCAAACGGAGTTAAGGCCCCCTTTGGTTCAGGGTTAAGGGGAATAGGGTTAAGAAGGGTTAAGGGTGATATCCCTATTCCCCTTAACCCCCAACCAAACGGAGTTAAGGCCCCCTTTGGTTCAGGGTTAAGGGGAATAGGGTTAAGAAGGGTTAAGGGTGAAAAGGTGAGGATAGCTGACGGGGATAAGCTTAGCCCACTTTTGACGTTTGGCTCAAGAATAAAGGTAAGTTAGTGGATTAAGTTTGAGATAAGAGGAAGAATTGAAAATTGTATAAAATATATAATATTATAATAGTGGGTAAGCTAGTGGGTTAAGATTATAATATCTGAATTAATTATTAACTTAATTCAAATGTGTTGTACCTAAAGTGTATAAAATATATAATATTGCAACTCTCCAAAGGCTTTATTTTTGAGTCAGCGCACGCTGACAGTCGACCTCAGTACCACTCCCACAACCAATTTTGGTCGCAATCAATTCCCAAAACACTGGGCAACCCATATTTCTCTATTCCACTATTAAGTTAAGTTTTCAGTATTTGTACGTTGAACCGCATAAAATTTATACTATTATATTATTACATAAAATAGAGTAAAACTATATTATAATTAAGTATAATATTACCACCCCCGTCATGTTCGACGCCTCTACCGGCGAATCCCTCTCCTATCAACGCCTACTCCTCCGCCATCGTCGACAACGATGCCCACCTGTCCTCCACCAGGTCATATGACTCGGCGGTGTTGAGGGCATTCTACCCGCGACGTACACGTGGCCTCCACCTACGCCGGACGCGAAGAAGAATCGTATCGCAACATTATAATAGTATAATAATATTATTATTTAATACACTACGGATATGAAAAATGTTTCTGCGCGTGCAAAAGTTTTTATGCGTTCATAAAAATGTATATAAAAATGTTTATCAATTCACAAAAATATTTGCACGTAAAAAAACAAATACACACAAAAAATGTTACTACGCACGTAAACATTTTAATACCCTCATAAAAATATTTGTATGTATTTTTAGAAGCGTATAAAAAAGTCTAATCGCGTAAAACCATTTTCCTACACGTAGTGTATTAAAGAATATCAATAACATATATATTTATAATAAAATATTAAATATAAATGGGTCCTACATGCCACGTGTCAAACTAGTCATACCATTATTTGTCCGCATCATGTAAAAGAATATATTATTTTATCATTTTTTATATATTGGCGTCATCAAAAAAATATTAGGATAGATGAGATGGGTAACCCGTTTGGTATGTGGTTAGAAAAAGTGGGGTTAAGAGGGGATAGGGTTAGAAAAAGTGAGGTTAAGGAATCGGGGTAAGAAAAAGTAGAGTGATGGTGGTAGGTGAAATGGGGATAACTCCGTAATCATTACTTTTGATGTTTGGGTAAAAAATGGGGATAAGGGGGGATAACCGGGGTTATCTCCCCTTATCCCTCAACCAAATGAGGGAAAGCGTTTGAGGATAAGAATAGGAATAAGGGGATAACACACCTCGTTTGATATGGGAATCCGGGGAGAATAACCCTCTTATTCCCATATTTATTCCCAAACACTTTCATATTCCAAGTAATAATTACTTATTTATTCTTATTCCATCTACCACTACCACTCTAATTTTTTCTTATTCCAAGTAACTATTACTACTTTATTTCTACTTTTCTAACTCAAAAATCCCTTATAGACTAACCTCGCAAATCTCACCCTTCACCTCAAACCGAACGGGTAAGAGCCTCAACGCATATTGTAACTCAAATATCCATTCTAAAACCCAGAGACAAATGAACATAATTGTTTTTAAATAAAAACACATTGCTTATTTTCATTTTAATCTACTATTTTCGTTTAAAATAATAAAGAAGATTCGGTTCAAGGAAGAGTAGCCGATTTTGCAAAAAGTAAAAATTGGAAGGACGTTTTAGACAAAAACTTCGACAAAAAAAAGTCTAGAAATTTCCAAGCAATTTGGCGATTAGACGGTCGGAACAAGAAACCGATCTAAAAGATTCCCGTCTAAACCCCATTCCCAAATTCTCTCTCATTTCACCTTCCCGCCCACACTCCAGTCTCTCTACTCCGGAGAGCCGTAGAAGAAGGGGAGGCAAGCCGAGAGGCGTAGGGGGGAGAGGGGGATGAGGAACGGGACGTTCGCCGGGGCGAGCGTGTTCCTCTCTCGGAGCCTCGTGCCGCCGGAGGCCTTCGATGCCCTCCACGACGCCCTCCGCCTCAACGGCGCCCAAGTCTTCCTCTGTTGCGATCCCTCCAGGAACGCCGCCGACGACTACCACGTCATATCCTCGCTCGATCACGTCCGACATCCTTAAAAACCAGATCTCGGTAGCTTGTTTTTTGAGGTCAAGATTCAAGTTCTTGATTTTTTTAAATTTTCGTCTTGGGATTGCAGGAGAAGTTCGAGGATCTGAAAGCCAAGGGCTGCAATTTGCTCGGTATTGTGTCGACATCTCAACTCACGAATTTAATTTTCTTGACATTAAGCAAGATCTATCTTGAATCGGTCAATGTGATATTAGCGTGAAGTCCAATCGTCTGATCCTTAATACTTAGTTCGTAGTGATGATACTGGCAATAATCATTGGTGGAGACTCTTGTTTCTTTAAAAGCTAAAAAGACGTTTGATATGAATTAGTTATAAATTAAGCCACTGACCTGATTCTTGCATTTCTTTTCCATTTCTGGAAGAAAACTGTCTGCTCTTCATTGGTTTGAGTTTTCTTCCCTTTGCTTATACTTCTTGGCAGGACCACAATGCGTCCTTTATTGTGCCAAAGAATGCAGACCTTTGCCCAAACAAGGGTATATTTGCTGCCTCGCAATGGATGGAGTTAAAGTGCTTGCAACTGGATTCGACAAGGATGAAAAGGTATTTTACTTACATGCAATTACACATATCAACAAGGGAGAGATCCAGGAAAATTTTCTTTTGCTCACATTTGGCTAATTTTTAGTGTTGACACACTACTTCCCAATTGGGTTTTGCTGGATGGTCAGAACATAGTCCATTACAGCTTATGGTAGTTGTTTTGGCCATTCAGAGCATCATCGGCTGTGGGTCACGTTTCTTGCACCTTTTTCTTACAGGTCAAGATTGAAAAATTAGTTACTGCCATGGGAGGAGTCCTGCATTCCAAAGCATCCCTCGATGTTAGCTTCGTCATCGCAAAGAATGTTTTTGCTGCTAAATACAAGGTCTGTATGGACACCTTGTGGAATAGTATCCATAGATCAATACCAGGGTGATGCTTATAAACAAGCATGTGCTTTCCATTATAATAGTTAGCATTTTATTGCCACTTTGAATTTGGTGAGCAGTGTAGCGTTTATAATACTTTTGTTCTCAGATTGATGCCTTAAGAGAAATTGGAAGATGCATGTTATTGATGTTAAGTGGCTTTGTCAATTTTGGTAGTCAACAAATGTTTGATTAAGCATTGTCCACCATTTTAATATTGATTCTTCTACAATTTCCCCCCTTTGCGTCACCATCATAATACTGCTTCTTCCAATTTTTTTCTTTTATATTATACTTAAAATTGTCCATTTTTATGCTTGGACTAGTTAATGTTCACTAGACGCCAATTCTTTAGAAGTATAGTATACCTGCTCGCTTGGTTCTATTGTGCGGTTTCTAAAATCAGTATATCGGTAAAATACCTTTCCGGATAAGTTGCCTCTTCCATGTGATGCAGTGGGCGCTAAATGTTCTGAAGAAACCTATTGTCGACATTACCTGGTTACATCAGTGTTGGAGCGAGCATCGCATCGTGTCTCAAGAGCCTTATAGAGTTCTTCCTTTTTCTGGCTTAACAATTTGCGTCACTAAAATTCCTGCAGGTAGGCAGCATTGGTATGACTATCATTCTATTTGCTCTGTAAACATGTCATAGTCTTCATGGTTTTACGGTGTGGAGAAAGTAGGCACAGGCTGTGGTTTGCTTATGATAATTGATTGTACATGGGAATAATTAACTTGTAAATTGCAGTAGTGCTACATGCTTTAGTCGTAATATATGCCTCTCCCCTTTCAAATGCAAGCAAACTCTTAGCTCTCGTTTGGTTGAGGGATAAGGGGGGATAACCCCACTTTATCCCCCCTTATCCCCACTTTTTACCCAAACACCAAAGTAATGATTACAGGGTTACCACTATTCCACCTACCCCATTCCTTAACCTCAGTTTTTCTTACCCTCATTCCTTAACCTCACTTTTTCTAACCCCATCTAACCCTATCCCCCTTAACCCCACTTTTTCTAACCCCATACCAAACGGGGGCTTACTACTTAGTGCTACTGTAGGTTAGATGAAATAGCGACCGGATTATGTGTTTTCTTCCGCCATTACTGCTTACTGTACTCTTTCTGTTTTATCCTGACAAGGGTTAAATTTTTGCTCAGATGAGCGGAAGGAGATGGGAAAGCTCATTGTACAGAATGGTGGCCATTATTCTGCAGATCTTACCAAAAAGTGCACTCATTTAATCTCTGATATATCCTTTGGTTTGGTAAATTATGTGACATGAGTTATTATCCTGACTCGCTGATTGATCTTAGTCATAGACTTATGTTTACTGTTGTTGGCAATCTAATTGGGCTGGATAGCACGTTGGAGATAATTGGAATCAGATATGTCAAGTTGCACTTCATGTGAAACTACTCCAGAGCTGTGAATTCACAAGCATGTTTTGTTGCTCTTTATTGCCCTATCAGATCGTACCCGAAATTTTTTTTAGGTTGATTTTGTTACATAATAAATTGTTATGCATAGGTGTCATGACGTTGTTATATCTTCAATCTCGCTTATGGTTGGTGTTAAGAAAACTAAGGTGGAATTTGTAGAAGAATATAACTCTTTGATGTAGTTCTCATCACCTAATATTGTGCTTATACATGTGTAAGCTGTTCTATGCAGGGAGGTTGGTTTGAGAGAGATTACAGGAGGTTACTATAACAGATTGATCTAGGTTGTTGAGGTTAGTACAACAAAGGAATTTGGGTAGTTATCCATATTCTCGTACAGTTGGAAATCATGTTGAGCTGATTTTTTCATAGACATAATCATGACCATTAATTTTGATCCCAACTACTGGTTATTCCCTAGTTGGTTTTTGGTAGCCCTCTTGCCAGTTATTTGTCGCAAGGTCTCCATGAATTGCTAGTCAAAGACACATCCATCTATTTTGATTTTTCATGCATTCCAGGTCTATATTACTTCTCCCTTGCCAATTCAACAGAATTGCTTTTCTGAAGGACTTGATTTCTAATCATCAACATATAAGCCTGGTTGATTGATCTTGGTATTGTAACTATTGCTGTTCTCTTCTTTCTCGTCAATATTAAGCCTGCTCGTTGATAGTACAACCTCTAAGTATGGCCTATATTAGTAATCCTTATGTGCTTGTATCCTTGACAATCTATACGCTCCTGGAGGTGATAAGTACATGGTTGCACAGAGATGGGGTCATATTCATCTTGTTACTCGAAGATGGTTTAGTCAGTCTATAGCCAGAAGAGGTAATAATAGGGGATGTTAGCATTTTTTTTTCTTTTAGTCATTATGCCATTTTATTCTAATCAATCCTAGATTGGAATTGAATTTTCATCTTTGTGTACATCCTTTTTATCTTGTAGCTTGTCTGGATGAGCGTTTCTATCCTGTTCATGAAGCTTCCATTTCATTTAGTAACAAGAACAGTTCCCAGAAAAATTATTACAGCCAATCTCAAACATCTCAGCCGGCTCTGCCAACTGAGGGAGAAGAATTTGAGGCTACCTTATCTCAGAACATGCCCTCTGCCTTTTCAGATGCTACTAAATTCACCAGTGAGGGAAATGGTGCACCTGTCTTACAGAAGGAAGATGAAGTAAAGTTCGATTCTTCTGTAGCCGAAGATTCTGAGACAGAAGATAATGACCTTTATTTGTCAAATTGCAGAATTTTACTTCTGGGTTTTGATGAAAAGGAACTGCGTAAATTAGTCAGTATAATACGCAGAGGTGGGGGCACTAGGCATATGTTGCTGAGTGAAAAACTGACTCACATTATTGTAGGCACTCCTTCAGAGATGTAAGTTCCTCCCAACCTTAATCGTATATGCATTCACACAGTAATATAAGTTGTTAAGACCGACTGTCGAATTTTATTTGTGTACAAAATTTGCGAATCTTGGGGCTACCACATTGTAGGACTGAAACTCCTTGCCGAATTGCTCAATTCCTAGTGAAAAGAAAGAGATAAGGCGCTTAGCTGCTTGGGGTATTATAAATGTTGTAAAAGCTGCTTGGCTAGAGGAGTGTGATATAGCAAAGAAGGAACTTCCTGTATCCTTAAGGCATAATACTTCTGGGATGTTACTTCAGAGAGGTATTGTCTTTATCCTGATAAGAATTTTTTATATCATCGCCATAAATACCAACTGTGTTATGTGTTTTTTTAATCATTTATTCTGACGATTTCAACTATCTGAAGTGATTTTCCACGTCTGTGCCCCTGACTCAGATTCTACTTTTTTCAATGCAGAGCCATCTGCTGATATTTGTGGCAACAAGAAAGGCAAAGTCTTGACAGGTTCTTGTAGTGCAGTTGGCCAAGGCTCCGAGAATCAGGATGTTGAGGCAGTGTTACAGTTCGAGAAAAGAAGAGGGAAAGAAAAACCTGTGAATGGATCACATGGTGGTAGCTCTGCAGAACTAGCCACTAAATCTGAAAGATTAATCCAGTCTCATGCAGTTAACATTGACGGTAAGCAGAAGCGCCAAATGCAATCCATTGGCTCTTTTGACGCAAAGTGCAGCCTATCATCAAGTATTTTTAAGATGAAATCATTCTGCTTTTCAAGCTCGTTTCCGGATGAACGTGTGAGTTTACACCTATCCTTCTCTGTCCTATCTGTCCATCTATGATTTCAAACCCTGTCTGTTTCATTTCTGATAGATATTAGCAGCTGAACCAATGGCATAAAAATGTTTGGCTTGCCATGGAGTCACCAACTAGTGTTAGCTTAAGATAATGAAACTGTCCTGAGATCAAATTCAGTGAATCGAACATAGTATTGTTCTATGCTAACACCTCCTTTTGCCTTCAGATTTTTGATAATTGATGATATTCATGCTTGATGATTCTCTCTAGATATTGTTCCTTCTAAGATCAGCTGGCTCAATTGTTGTTACACAGAGAGCTGAAATCATTGAATGGGTCAGGAAAGGGGGAGGAATGATGGTAGATGATCATGGTAGGAAAACCGCACATTTCATCATCGAGCAGCACGGTTTGTTCCAGGTTCCTGCTGATATTTCCGCCTTTACTGTTGTGACCCCTCACTGGGTGCGTTGCTGCTTAGAGGTATGTAGGATGTTTATTTGGTTATCTCTCTCTGCCTCAAACATGTGTATTTTTGTTACTGTTCGAACTAATTAGATTAGGATTAGGCATTTATTGTTTCCTAGTCATGTAAGTGTCAAAATTCTAGACAAGTATGAGATCTAAACCCTTGTAATACGGGCTATGATTGGGATTTCTTTTATGCCCACTTAGTGGTGTAACTAAACAGTAGTTGCTATTATTTGGATTCACGGGCTTGGTGTTGGTATAGTTGATAGATATTAATAGAACTTGTGGTGGTTGTTGAGGCTATTACTTAAAAAAATAGAGCAGGATGCAGAGAATATTTACCTTAATTAAGGTTATTGTCATCTTAAGAGTAAATAAGTTGCAATTGGTACTTTTCGCGTTTTTCTGTTTGATATTCTCTTAGTTAGGAGATTTAAAAGATGGTGACAAATTTTATACTGTAGCTATTTGGTTGAGTTTCAATAGTGAAGCATTTACCTATCTCAGCTTTTCTGGCGATCAATGAGGATTAGCACAAGTTGGTCTCTATGTTTTGTGGGCATGTAGTATGTGTGATAACTCCATTATAGTGACTAAATTAATGCTAACGTTGGCGTTCATCACAACATGGATTTACATATTATCTGTCTAGAAGTCATTTGATTTATGTTTTAGTCTTGAAGCTTGCCTTGTTATGCAACTTTATTTGCTTGATATGTATATTTTAGTTGATCTGATACTATGGAACGTATGCTTCTGGTTCTGCACTTGCTTCATCGAAGGAGGGTTGCATGAAGGATGTCAGCAGTCATGTTCTATTCTCACCATTGCACTGCCATATTCCTCTGCCTGGGTTTGAAGGGCTTCGATTCTGTATTTCCCAGTATGAAGAAAAGGATAGGCTGCTATTAAGAAATCTGTGCCACACTCTTGGAGCCAAATTCACTGACAAGCTCACCAAAAAGGTCACCCATCTACTATGTAAGTTCACCAATGGTCCAAAGTATGAGGCGGCCTGTAAATGGGGGATCCAGTCGATTACTGCTGACTGGATTACTGAATGCATTAAGCAGGTATATTGTCTCTCCCTTGGTATAATAATCCTTGACATTTTATATTCAGATTAATCAAATTACTGATTATTAACATCAATCTCAGGACACTATGGTTTCACTAGATCCATTTCGGCCTAAAGCAGTCACTACTGAGGACAGAGAGGCAGGTTTGTGCACAATGACTCAACGCCCTACACAGGCAGCTAGAATGTTTTCTAGGTGTGATCCATCTCAGTTGCCGAGTGAATCCCAAGGAGAAATGGATACTCGGAATGTGGACACTGGTTTGTGCTTGAAAATCTGCAGAGAACATGTTGTTTCCTCTGTTTTTTATTGCTTGGGATGGACGAGTTATATGTTATCATTTTTTCCAGATACAAAAAATTCTAGTGCACCGAGAAAAAGGCCAAGGTTATCAGACAATGAGCGCATGGATGATACATCCAAGAAGAACAAAATGCTTGAAGATCTTAGAGGAGATTCTCATGCTGTTCCTGATGTGGCAGATGCCATAGAGGATTTATTAGCTCAGTCAAATAAGGTATTATGTAGCCAATGTTTTCATTCTTAAATGAATTTGTTAAATTAAGCTTAATATGATTCATTTTCACCAAGATGCAAGGCATGAAGTCACCTGGGAGGGCTGTTTCTGATCGAGCTGTATCCTTTTGATATTGGTCTACGTATGAACATTTGACTTCACTTGCATTACCAGAAACGTTCCTTGACAGCCTGTCTGCAGGTTTTCTCACCTCATCATTCTATACTTGCGGAAGATCATGCAAATTCTCACTCTAGTTTTGATATTTCAAGACATTGGTTAAACAGGTATCGTAGTTAATGAGATATGGATGCTTTTAATGTATTGAACTGCATTTACTGGATGTCAAATTGTGCATAGGGTGTCTCATTATTACTGAATTCCTGTGACACTGGGACCGGCTTTACAGGAGTTTCTAATTTTGTGCTGATTGAATACTTTATCATCTGTGATGGTTCCTGTATAGTTGCGCCTAATAGCTCCTTGCTCATATGTGTCATGCTATTCTAAGTCATCAGAGAAAAGCCTCAGTTGTAAAGGAAGATGTAGATTTATAAATGTTTGCCTAATGCATATTACATAAATTACAAGTGTAAGCTATGCGATTCACAGAAGCCAGTTCTCTGGATCATTACTTCTTATAGTGGGTTAAGGTAGGCCAAATCATGGACTGTATTACTGATCAATGAGGTTATGGATGCCACATGAATAGCTCAGCTTTGTGTCTGATCGCAAGTTACATCAGTTATTGTCTGTTTGCAAAAATTCAAGAACTTGATTGATGTTCTCCTGTTATGCCATGCTGACTTGGTATTTGTTTCTTTTATAGGACCCATAAAATAGATCATCCCCCTAATGCTTCAGAGCAGGAAGGGAACAAAGGGACACATGATACTTTCAGTGAGACTCAAACAGAGTCTCAGGTATGAAATCTACTCTCTTTTATGTCTTCTGGAAATGTTCGTCATGGATGCTTACACAGGCACGTCTTTATGATTTCAGGTTGTTGGATATGAAGAAGACTTGTCAGGAAGACAAAAGATAATAGATAGATTTCGATCACAGAGCACGAGTTTAACCCCCGACAAATATGACGGACCTTAGTTTTTCTCTCGTGGAGTTGACATTGTTTTCATTATAGCATTTAACTTCGTCAAACTCTCCTACCAGCCGTATCACTTGCGGCGGATGAAGTTTTGTTAGCCGAGGAACAAGGATGATGCCACTATCATCCCGGAGTCACGCGTTCAAAAAAGAAGGCCATTGCTCTATAGTTAACTCGAGCATTTCTGGGACATGCAGGGAGAAATCTTGCAGCGTCTACAGTCTTTTTTTTTTGGCGATTGTTGGATAACCACCACTGTATACCCAAATGTAAGCAGTTGAGTTCCAACATTGTAACATTAGAACAATTTTGAGTTACTTTATAGCAGCAGGCCTCCAAGGAAGAGCAGGTTTTTTTTTCGAACTGGCAGGTCTCTAAAGCCATATTTGGATCGATCAACCATTGCTTGTGAAACCGTGAGTGGCTGGCATTCATTCCGTATCACAATCAGTCAAGTCATCCCACGAGCGAGCATAAAACGTCAATGCATTCCTAGCCTCCAATTCACTTGGCAACTTATGTTCTTATCCAGAAGGCAAAGTCTCTGGATATAATTTGGTCCCACCATCTTCTAGCCATTTTGACTGGACTCTATGCGTCTGGAACCATTTATTACAAAACCTCGTGGATTTCTCCCGGACGGAGCAATCCAAGACGCATCATCTACTGGCATATGGATCTATTAATGCCACTGTCGGTCTATCTCTGTTTCTATATAGATTATAGAGGGGGAGGCAGGCAAGGCGGTGTTGTTCGCGTGGGTCACCATCGGATGGCGATCTTTGTGTGGATGGGAACGATGGTGTACTGGCGCACAACTCCTCCCTCTTTTTTCCCACCATCCAATCCCCCAACCCGGGAACCCCTTAAACCGAAGCTGTACATTATCCACTCCTCTTCTTCGTGGAATCATCATCGATCGCGTTAGTCTTTGGTGCCCTGTGATCGTTGCTAGAAAGTGGCATTCTTGGAGGAGGAGGAGATCTTAGATGAGCTTAGATTGACGATTGATGAATTAGTATATACATCTAAAGTATGCTGGCGGCGTGCGGGGGCTCTGGCCCCTTGAATCTTTGGCATTGCTCCGGCGAGAGGACAGAGCGTGGCGGTCCTGGGTTTCTTGTGGTGAAGGAGAGGTGGTTTTGGTGGAGAGCGGGACGAGGAGATGTGGACCATACGAGGTCGGTCGTCGCTCAAGCTCGCCTTTCCAGCTTCTTCTCTTCCCGGATCGGATTAGACTCCCAGGTTAGTGTATTCTCCGTTGCTATACTTGCAAATTGTGTTGGATCCTGAACTGATGTCTTTTGAGAGCTGCTTATGTCTACGTTTCATTTCTTCGGTCGCTACTTCTATTTCGTTTGATGTTCTATTACATCTCCGGGGAAGTAAATTTAATCTTGTTAAGCTTAGCAATAATGTTTGACATGAAGTTCTTCGAAACTATTTAGTTGATGATAAATCAAAGGCGATCTTTGGTATTTAACAAATTGTCATCTTTCCTCTTGTAGACCTTCCAAGCTCACGATTGGTCTCAAATGTTATGGGTTGGTCCTCTTCCTGGCGACATTGCCGAGGTTGAAGCGTACTGTCGTATCTTTAGAGCCGCGGAGCAACTGCATATTGCTATTATGGAAACTTTGTGCAATCCAGAGACTGGAGAGTGTGCTGTTTCCTATGATATGCCGTCTGAAGACATGCCATTGTTGGAAGAGAAGGTAGTTGCGGTGCTTGGCTGTATGTTAGCGCTGCTAAACAGAGCCAGAGAAGATGTTCTTTCAGGGAGATCTTCTTTTGTGAATTCGTTTCGAACAGCAGATGTAGATATATTAGGTGGTAAGCTTCCACCTCTTGCTAGTTTCAGAGGTGAGATGAAGAGATGTTGTGAGAGCTTGCATGTCGCACTTTCAAACTATTTGATGCCATCTGGTGACCACAGCATTGATATCTGGAGGCGATTGAATAAGCTAAGGAATGTCTGTTATGATGCCGGGTTTTCACGCGGAGATGGTCAACCTTGTCCAACACTATTTGCAAACTGGAGTCCTGTTTACTTTTCAGAGATGGAAAAAACTATGACAACGGAAGAGTCTGAAGTGGCGTTTTGGAGAGGTGGTCAGGTGACTGATGAAGGTTTGTCCTGGTTAATGGAAAAGGGCTTCAAGACGATAGTGGATCTCAGAGAGGACGGTGTCAGCGATGAGTTTTATCGGGCTGATATTGAAGATGCTGTTTCGCTTGGAAAAATTGAAGTGGTAAATCTGCCAGTACAAGTTGGCATTGCTCCTTCGATGGAGCAGGTCGAGCAGTTTGCTTTGTTGGTAGTGGATCCCAAGAAAAGGCCACTTTATCTCCATAGTCAGGAAGGCATTGGTAGAGCTTCTGCTATGGTTTCTAGATGGAGGCTATATAATACACGCTCCTCAGCGCATCTTGTTCCTCACCGATCACCTAATGGTAGACGTATGAACGAAACCATGAGTGAGGAAGATCTAAATGTTCAATGTGCTATTCCTTCAAAATTGCAGAGATATGAGCTAGATAAGGACAAATCAAAGCTGGACAGTTCTAATAATTCCACCTCATTGTATACTGAGGTTAGCATCTCTTCTCTAGGAAATGAAAGCCCAGACGGAAAAGTAACAAATAAACTTCATTGGTGGCATAAAGCTGTGTCTAATGGTGAAGCAAATGGATTTGAGGTGGAATCCTTCTCAAACTTCTCAATAGAAAGCCATCCGCTCAATGCCCAATTTCCTAAGTGCAATATTTTCTCGAGAAAAGAAATGACTCGTTTTTTCCAAAGCAGAAAAATTTCACCTGTAAGCTATCTCAATTATCAGAAAAAAATCAAGGTTTTGCCTAGATCTATCAAGACAAATGAGATGCTTGTTCCAAGCAATGGAACCAATGTCGCTGCTCGCTTACCAAGATTGTTGCAGCTGGAAACTTCCAATGGAGCATCCAGTGATGGGAACTATTGTCCGAATTCAAACGCCACAAGCTTTAAGGATGCGAAGCATGTCAATGGTCAAAGCTTCGTGGCTTTTGATGACACTGTCCACGGCTCTGACCTGGGTGATGTTTCCAGTGTTGCTGTTGAAACTAGGACCAATCACAATGGTAATAATAACTTGGAGAAATCATCTTTATCCGATAATAAAGCAAACAATGGAAATGGTTCTAGTGACTCAGTTGCTGAAGATTTGGAGGTGATTGAGGGAAATATGTGCGCATCTTCAACAGGTGTTGTCAGAGTTCAATCTAGAAAAAAAGCAGAGATGTTCTTAGTCCGTACTGATGGGTTTTCCTGCACCCGTGAAAAGGTAAATGAATCTTCTTTGGCTTTGACTCATCCAAGCACCCAGCAGCAGATGCTTATGTGGAAGAGTCCTCCGAAAACAGTACTACTGTTGAAAAAGTTGGGGCAAGAGCTCATGGAAGAAGCTAAAGAGGTATCCACTATAAGTGTGTTGATTTATTTTTGGCAAAGTCTTTGCTTCAGATTGCTGTGGTGTCCGGAGAAATTGATTCTTGATAAGGGATTCTACTATATGTTAAGTCTTTTCTCATTGAGCTGTCATAGATGGGAGGTGTCTTCTACTTTTTGCTCTGTCATGATTCATGCATGCCTTTTAATTCAATTATTTCAGCTGCTGCTTCTGGATCTGTAGGTTGCTTCCTTCCTGTACAATCAGGAGAGAATGATTGTTCTTGTAGAGCCTGATGTGCATGATATTTTTGCAAGGATCCCAGGATTCGGCTTTGTGCAAACCTTTTATAGTCAAGATACCAGGTATTGGAGTTATCTAGAAGATAATGCATTATTCATACGCATCTCTAAGTTATAATGTTGGCGTCCAATCGACTGATACCAGGCTCTGAATGCAGTGACCTTCATGAGAGAGTTGACTTGGTAGCATGTTTGGGAGGTGATGGTGTCATTCTGCATGCATCAAATATATTTAGAGGTCCAGTTCCTCCGGTGGTTTCCTTTAATCTGGGATCTTTGGGATTTCTCACATCACATACTGTAAGTTGCATTCTTCTTTTGCAACTTCCCACAGCTCTTCATTCATCTGACTCCCATTTTATTCTCTGTGCCACAGTTCAAGGACTACAGACACGACTTGAGGGCAGTCATCCATGGCAACAACACAGTGGATGGAGTTTATATAACTCTTAGGATGCGGCTTCTTTGTGAAATCTTTCGAAGTGGAAAAGCTATGCCTGGAAAGGTCTTTCATGTTCTAAATGAAGTTGTTGTGGACCGTGGTTCAAACCCATACCTTTCAAAAATTGAATGTTATGAACAAAATCGCCTTATAACAAAAGTAAGACCAATGGATCCTCTTTTCTATTCAGTCAAAGAATGTTTACTTTCTGTATGAAATATCTTTTTTTCCCTTTGTACAAGCTTTCTCTTGCTTCTATTTCGCCTTTATCTTTGTGTGTGTCCCTTCGCACGCTGTTATCTCTGCTCGATGTGTGTCTTTTTATATGTATGTGCTTGCCTGCAGTTAGGCACATCCTTAGAGTTTTCCCTCAGATAACTGTTGCACTTGCCCTTTTTCCTATCCTTTGGGAAGGGTTGCTCACTTCATCCAACTTTGAGGCTTCTTTGTCCCAAGAGTTTTAGGTGACAGGTACATGCACTCCAGGCAAACTGTCCTTGCACAGATGAAGACTTGCTCCGAGAAAATCATTTGAAGCTCAATCTATTTGCGATTTGTGACTCTGTAGGTTATTTTGTAAGTGAAATTGTATTTCTAATATCCCCTTGCAATGCTACATCCCTGTCAAATACGTTTCTTTTTATTGCTGAGTTTGGTTTTCTTTGTGTTTGATGCTGCTTACGCTGCAATCCATGTAAACATAAAATTCTGAGGCCATGCACATGCAAATATATTGATTGACTACGCTTCATATTTTACCCATGTACACTTTTGCATTGTTCAAATGATTGTTTTCTCTTATGTTTGATAATCCAACTACTTTTAGGTGCAAGGTGATGGAGTTATAGTAGCCACTCCAACTGGGAGCACAGCTTACTCAACAGCTGCAGGAGGCTCGATGGTGAGTACATCTATTTTGTTGGGCTAAATTTACGTAAAAGCATTACATTCCAAATGTCAATGATAAATCTCTCCTTCATGCTTAATCTGAATTTACAGGCCTGAACTATGCATTCTCAAGACCCCTATCTGCATCTTTTCTAACAGGAATGTGGCGATGTCATTCCAGAAAATGTTTCCTATTTTACTGTGGGATTAGGCTTACCACACGTACGCACACATAGTTAGGGCTCATGGCGTCACATTTATCCACAGTGTTCTTAACATTTTTATTTGTGCACTCCACCCCTTCTTATTGTGCATGCTTGCGGCAGCGACTTGTGTATGATTACGATGGATGTCTTATATTTTGCAGTATTTTCTTGCATGATACTTAATGACTCAACATGCAGGTCCACCCGAATGTTCCATGCATGCTGTTTACTCCAATTTGCCCGCATTCCCTGTCATTTAGACCTGTCATCCTACCGGATTCTGCCCGTCTTGAATTAAAGGTGAAATTACTTAACTTTATTGACATTCTTCTTTCTTGTGTACTTTTTTTTATTGTTTTTATGCTTGCTCTCCTGTGACCGCCCCCCCCCCCCCCCCCCCCCCCCCCACACACACACACACACACACAAAAAAAAAAAAAAAACCAGAACAATTAAAACCAAAAAAACCCAATCCGAACATTTTGTTGCCTTGCCCATAATGTAAGCAATTATTTGTCTCCATACCAAATTTGCTGACTCGATGTGTGCTAACATATGGCACACAGACACAAATAGGAGGAAACATTACTGAATTGCATTCCAGTGAGGAAATTTAATGCAAAATTGATGAATTCTGGGAACCCAGAAGCAAAATGAAAAACTTATGGATCTAATTATTGTAAACCTTAGCAAAGACAGTGAAATTGTAGCTATCCGAGTAGTTGCACCCAGGATTGGACATTTTTTGGCAAACGCTTTAAGATAGTTGTCTGCACTAATAAATGAGTGGAATGTACTTAAGCAGACCGAGTGACCTGTAATGTGGGTAGCCAGGAGGTCCCTAATTGGAGATCAGGTGGTCTTGGCTAGATGGATAGCATAAAGTAATATCTTCATTACCTTCTCAAAAAGAACCTAAAAAAATGTTGAACATAACTAAAACTTTAGGTTGCTTATATAGTACTTTCCTGCATCTCTTTCTTGATGTGATTAGCAAAAGATAATGGGTGCATGATCAAAAGAGGAGGTGGCTAGAGGAATAACACGCGGTGTTATGACATTAACAATTGGATGAGGCTTTGCAACTTAGATTTCAAAAACTATCTTTTCTTACATCTTGTGAATCTTTGAAGGTTTCCTAATTCCGCCATGTACATATTCTCTTCGCCACCTAGCTTACATTGAACTCTGCAAACCTCTGTCTGTATGTTGTAAGCAAAACATTTCCGTCACATTGAACTCAGCTAACCTTTGTTACTATCCCATGAGCCAAACAGATTCCGGATGATACACGAAGCAACGCGTGGGTGTCTTTCGATGGTAAACGGAGACAGCAACTCTCCAGAGGAGATTCTGTTCGGATATCCATGAGTCAACATCCTCTCCCAACAGTCAACAAATTTGATCAAACAGGCGATTGGTTCCGTAGCCTGATCCGATGCTTGAACTGGAATGAAAGGCTGGATCAGAAGGCACTGTGATAGGAACAGCTGATTTCGCCCTTGCTACTGTGCATATCTGTCCAAAATCTATACAGACACAAACCATGTGTTGAGTAAGCTAATTTTTTGACACCATATTGTATTGTATATAAGAAACGTCACTAGTGTAATCAGTGTAATGGGTGGTATAGATCAGCCCTCTACTTATAAAATTTTCTGCAATCTAAATTATTCTTTATTTGCGTGATCTCCACACTTGTTCAGAAATTCCTGTATATTTAACCCTTTTTTGTTTGAAATCAAAGCAAACATCTGAACTCGCCAATCTATCTGAATTTGTCAGCTCAGCTTAGGAGAAGATGTACCATGGCTGACATGGAAATCTAAGAACTAGGTTTGCTACTAAGGAGAAGGAAGATGACTTGATGAATTCCTTGAGTAGCTTTCAAACATAGATTGTTTCAAACCACTAATAACACTCAATTGTTTCCCAACTTAGGAATGTTACTTGCCTAAATCACTCAACTTATTAGGATAAGAAGTACCATGACCGACATGGAAGTCTGAGAACCTAGATTTGCTACTAAGGAGAAGGAAGATGACTTGATGATTTCCTTGAGTAGCTTTCAAATATATTGTTTCCCAACTTAGACTTGAATGCTTTCCCAACTTAATTAGGACTGTTACTTGCCTAAATTACTCAACTTAGGAAGAGATGTACCATGGCCGACATGGAAATCTAAAAGAACTAGATTTGCTACTATGGACAGCCAATAATCTAGATGAACAACAATGGCTTTGCATATCTTCTTCTGAGTGCCAGAATCATTCAAATAGTCGCAATATTTTTTTTTTTTTATTTTTTTTTTTTATTTGAGGACGACTAAGAAAATAAATGGTTCCTTTAGTTAAGATGTGATGTACCTTCAACATTAATCTTCTCCGTGCTAATCAATCAATCATCTAATCCCAAGTTTCAATCATGTGATTCTCTTCTCCTCATCATTAGATCACTCAATAAACAACCATATAAATTGCCAATTGCCAACCTTGTCACTCTTCTCCTGTTTTAGCTAATGAAGGAACTCCATCATTAGTTTATTGCAAAACAAGTCAATCTCTTCTCTTTGTCTGAGATCTCTCATCCGCCCATGTGGACAGCACGGCCGCTCTTCACGGCGTCGGAGGAGGCGGGCAGGGCTGGTGCACAGTTCGCCGTTCCCGGAAAACTTAGCCTAGGGGGATGAACGCTGACTCTGTACTCAATTAACCTTCTCATGTATATATAAACTACTAGTTTGAATTCGCTGGATTGTGGACTTAGACACATTGTGTTTCCTTTTTTTAAATGAGATGAAAGATTCGTAAAATCTATTAGCTGATGCTTAGCATGAGCTCTTTATTTGCAGTCTTGATTGTTTTTTACAACGAAGAATCATAACATTGGTTCAGAGTTCATATGATCAAGAGAATCATCAAAGTCTTCTCTTCATGAGCAATAACTTTATTTTTATATATTCCTCTTGCAGTTGAGATCATCATGTGGGCATGCATTATTCCAACTTCCACACAAACAAAGTCAAAAGGGGGTTTTTTTTGGAGATGAAAAAAAGGGAGCCTAAAAGGGATACTAGATTAAAGATAAAATGCAATCATCCCCAAATCTAAGGGGGTTTGCCTAATAAACTCCCTGCATTACTCTAGAAGTTTGGGACATCTGATAATTGATTCAAAATTTGTGTCTACTAAAGCCAATCCTTGCTTTGTTCTAGTGTTTTGCCAAACTAGCTTCTGTCGGAATGATATCTTAGTATAGTTTAAGAATATAGTTCAATCGATTTTAATATTAAAGCAATACATAGATTTTAATATCAACCTTATAAGGAGCAATAACGGTTAACCTGCATTAATTCATATCCCCTAAGTTTCTTTATATATATTCTCTAAGTTTGCTTTATATAAACCTGCATTAATTCATATCAACCTAAGTTCTATTAATATTATCTTATATTTATTTTATATACCCTAAGTTAGACTTATAATATTTTATTTTATATTTTATTGGCTATGTTTTATGGTGGCAGTGAACAAAAAGCTATGACCAACCTTCGAACCTGGACCACCTACGGGTCAACACAGCCGTCTAACCAGACAAACTACAAGGAGTTTGTTAAAATTTTATATTAATAATAACTAAAAACTGTGTCAGGGGCACATGTGAGTACTAGTCTTAATATAGTTTAAGAACATTCGAAGATACATGTTAGGCTACAATAATTAAGATTAAACTCACTCTTCTTTTCTATCAC
>OY986969.1:24661434-24694313 GCA_963920575.1 Narthecium ossifragum | reverse complement strand
GAAGAAGAAGAACAAGTGCATGTTTCATATCCCAAGTTTGTTTTCGGAGATTATATGGATGTTTACACCAAGCAGAAGTTCCTCCCTAAGGAGCCAAGATTCCAGGCAGTGGCAGCAATCTAACAAGATCATTCATGGGTATATATGAAGCACTTATATATATATATATATCAGCTTGCATGCATGGTGATGGTGATGGTGATGGTGATGGTGATGGTGATGGTGTGTTCTTCTTTGTTGAGGTTTAATTCCTGGCCTGCAGGTTAATTAGGCCGCGCGTGTGCGTGCAGTTGGACTTGTGAAGACATATGGTGGTTGTTGAATTATTATTCTATGTAGTTTGTTTGTGTTGCGGGGTCACAACTCACAAGTTTGATTGATGTGTGGTTGTTGATATCAAACCGTAGCCTGGGGGTACGTACATTTAGATGTGGAGCTATCTATGATCTATCTATCCGGTTCTTTTTAATTGTGTATCAGTTATGTTTGTAAATGGATTCGTGAACTGAACCTAGCTTTTCTTGCTGTATTTTTCTTTTTCTCTCTTTTTTCTTGCTGTATCTTTTCTTTTTCTCTCTTTTATGTAACTGAGTCTTTTAGGATTCAATTAACCAAAAGAAGAAGAAGAAGATGAATTGTGATGTGAGTTTTGCTTGTGTTTATTAACATAACACAACTGTTGTTGTGAGGTAAATTTCAGGGTCATTTTATTGTTTGAGAGAGAGTTCTTTGCGGTTTGTTAAATTACGCTTTGTTTTGTTTACAAAAAAGTGAAAGTGATGTAAATTAAATGAGATTTTGGTTTATCATTTAAAGACACATGCAATCTGGTTGAAGACGAACTTTGGCCATGGATGATGAAACATTTAAGTTTGGTAGTTATATGATTCCTATGAAATTATTTTTCATAAGAAAAGCTTTATTAGACTATATATCTATTAACTCTATCTTTTATAGAGGCCTTGTTTAAACCTTAAACCCTCCGAGCTTTAAGAGAATGGTCTAATAATTACAAAAAGTTTTGGAATTTATCTTTTTTATTTATGTGAGCTCTATACAAACACTGAGATTAAAATGAGCATCAAATGGAACTGTTAAATTCAGCAGCTATATTGAGAGAAAAAAAAGGGCAGCGAAAAAGAACTAAAGATTTTTTTCTTTCTTTCGAATTCAAAAAGTCTCGCATTAATCTCTATCGTCATTTTGGGTTGCTCCACTTATGCGAACATCCTGTTTGTATGCAAATCAGGAACTACTCTGCATAAAAGTCACTGCATTATATATATAATCCCTAGACATTCTGCAGTATCAACAACTCACAAAAGTACCTGTTCTTCACATCAACAAACCATATAATGAATGGATCTTGAGAATTATAGAATGCTATCCCTCATATACATCTTTGAGATCCTCAGCCACAATATTTTAAGCCAGCCAGCAAGATAAATCAATGTCCCTAATAAACCAACAGAAGGAAGAACACTCAGCATATACAGGTCCAAGAAACCTATCAAGTGAGTGATACTCAACGTGCCACAAACCCTTAGATGGATGCATAAGAACAAACATTCTGATACTATGGTCCAAAGAATACAACCATGTAGTTCCTGACAGCTTTACAACCATAAACTGTATGAGACAATTCCCCAAAATGAAGCAATGGTTGGTGTAGCAAAAGCAGAATCAATAAGTTAACAATCTGGAAGTATACAATAGAAAATAATCTTTGGTCCAGACTAGTTATCCTCTGAGACACTGCAAAACCCTATGCTATAAATTGAAGTAATTTCACTACCAGATGTTCAGCAAGAAACTTACAATTCTTCAAAACCCAAAATTAACTGGGTCAAAAGTGGGCAATACCCACTATTAAATGTGAAAAGGCAGCATCCAAATTGTAAGCTAATTGACTTAAATGGTACAAATAAGATTGGACTTGCACAGCAAAAATGAAAAATAAATAGACCATCTTTTCTCCATCCTGCTGTCCCCATGCCTTGGATGGTTCAGCATCTAAAGTTTCTGTATTTGCTTATTAGCAGCTTGATGCTTCAAAGTAGACTTGAACCAACTGAACACAAATGTGTATAAGAGACATTTTTTGGGCTGTAGAAACGTTGGGGAACACAACAGAACAGATATATTGGGTTGCTAAAAAGAGCACCCAGATGAACTTCCGTTTAAATGTTGGGCTGTTGAAGAGATAAATGTCTGATAGGTTGGTTTGCTAATCAAAAATTCTTTCTCCAGTTGCAAATATTAGAAAAATGAAAGAACTGAATATGCAAAGATATGCTGGAATAAAGAAAACCGGTTTCCAACTCTCAGGAGTCAAAATATCCATATTGGCACTCTTAGCTGATTCAAGAATTTTTCCTGTCAGTCCAACACCGACTATGCCAGCCAATGTCCCTGCCGTGTTTGAAACCCCCATGACAATTCCTGCATACCTTGGGGCAACATCCATGTGGTTTACAGCAAATCCAGCCCTTCCAAGGGCCAAGAAACCAAGAGAAACTGAGGAACAGAATACAGTCCCATTGGAAGTTCTAAAATAAGGGACAGCTATCAATGCTAGGGCAGAAATGATGAAGCCGATGGTGTTCAAAACCTTGCGCGTCATGGTCACGGATAAAACCCTTCTGGTAATGAGATAATCCGCAACCACTCCACCAATGTTGGAAAATATAAACATGTTCAAGTAGGGAAGCATCTTTGAAGACCCCATCTCTTGTAGATTGAGCTGAAGACCTAGCTCAAAATATGTTGGCAGCCAGTTCATGAGTACATACAATGCATAGTGGAAAGTGAAATTATTGACCACTATAGCCCAAACAGGCAAGCTCAATACAATCTTTTTCCAGGGGATCTTAGCTGTGTGTACAGAACTCCCACCATTTTCCACTTTCACTTTTTCCTTGTACTTTGTTGTTGGCAGCAACGACTCCCCAAAGCCAACTACGGTTGCCTTTGGATGATCAGAACGAGGGGGATCACTAGCATACCTGATCCATAGTATCGACCATAATGCACCCAGTGCTGCTTCAACCAAAAAAACAGATTGGGGACCCCTAAATTTCACCAAACTCGGCAAAAGAAGCATGCCCCCGGCTGCACCAAGGTACATCCCCGATGTGGTGAGTGACACAGAGCGAGAACGCTCGTGGGGCGGCACCCATTGTGCTAAAACTGTGTGAATAGAAGGAAAGATGAAGCCCTGTGCCACCCCAACAAGCAAACGAGCAACCACCAATATGGTGACTCTTTTAGGATCTAAAGGAACTAGTGCGCAAGTTAAAGACCATAACACAAACGACATAAGAAGCACACGCCTTCCCCCGAAACGCTGTGCCGCCCATCCCCCAGGTACCTGCGAAAGGACATACCCATAATAGAATGTCGATAGTATCATTCCCTTGCTCGATTGGTCCACATTGATGGCGTCTGCGGCAATGGTGTAGGCAATGGAGAAGCCCATACGCTCGATGTAGCACACATTCGTGGAAATGAAAGTCAGAAGGACAATTACAAATCGCTTCGGAATGTTCATTCTTGCTTATTCCAAAATTCACAGCCACCAAAAGCATCATGTATCAGAACCCATTTCACTTCTCACCCTTGCTGACTAAAAAAGCACCTCTTTTCACATCTTAACCTTAGAATGGAGATCTAAACTCAGAGAATCCATTTGACAGAAGGTTGCGGAGAATCTAAACTGAAAAGAACAAGGGAAATACATCCATACTGAGTAAAACCCAGAGATTTCTTCTATTAAAGCACAAGTTACAACAATTGGGTCACTTTAATTCCTCATAGAATAGCTCTATAGAGTTTCTAACTGTTCGTGTTAAAAATTTCAATTTTCGTTTCTCATTTGCTCCATTACGCTATCCTAAAGATCGCTGACCATCAATGCTACATTTTTCCTACAAAGCAGAGCTAAAATTGAAATTTAACACACAAAATAACGCGGAAAAAAAAGGGAAAAAGAAAGAGTGCTGACCTAGGAAAAGAAGAGGCGCCGAGAGCTAATGGAGTGAGAGATCTAGGCATCCAAAAGAAATCTAAAGAATGGCAGAGAGATGAAGAGGAGATCGGCGAGTGTTGGAGATGAGGTAGGTGGAGATCTTTATAGTGGAGACGAGGTTTGGGACGCCGACGAGGGGTTGGTTTTAGTCGGGGGAAATCCTCGGGTTTTCAGTTCCGGTTCTATTATAAAGTCAAGGGTCAGGTTAAATATACCGTAAATAATAAAGATTCGTTCACATGACATATGACTATCGGTAGTTAATACCGATTCTTTCATCTATTCAATCGGTAGCTCACTATTGATAGCATAAATGAAGCTATCGGTACTTGGCTACATATAAGTGACATACTTGGCTACCGATAGGTGACATACTTGGCTACCGATATATGACATACTTGACTATCGATTGAATGTATCGGTATCCGACTACCGATATCTTCATCTATCATATCGGTAGCGTAGCTCGCTACCGATAGGATAGATGAAAAAATTGATACTTGGCTACCGATTGAATGTATCGGTAGCCCACTACGGATAGTTTCATCTATCCCATCAGTAGGGCACTACCGATGAAATTGATGAAAGAGTCGGTACTTTGACTACCGATCGCGACATGTGTAATACACATGCCACGTCAGCTTGTGCACAAATCAGCACTCTACCGTAAAAATTACCGAGGGCATGTTTGAATAGCTGATGCACCATGAGTGGACGATCCATTGTTTGGTTGACCCATGCATGAGATGAAGCATGCACCATTTGATGTATTTTGAGGCTAAAATGGTACATCGTATGAAACCGTCAAAATAGCCGCTCTTGTGCGGTGTATCTCCTATACACCCCGTGAACATATTATATTCAATAAAGTTATATAAACATTAAAATTATGTGAACATCATTTTAATCTCAATAAAGTCATTATATTATTTTAATTTCAATAATATATATATTATTCATATAATATTCACATAAGTGATGCAATAACGTTAAATTTTAATATATATATTAAAATTTTAATATATATGATATGAATAATATACATTTAAAAAAACCACACCGCACCGTTTTGTTCGGTTTTAAAAAACCGAATATTATGTTACATATTCGATTTTTAAAAACCAAACACTGTGTTATATGGTTCGATCGATAACAATCGAATTATGTATTTCTACATGATTCAGTTATTATCGATCGAACCATATAATATAGTGTTCAGTTTTTAAAATCTGAACAAAAAAATGGTACGGTGTACTTAGCGTTTTTTGCTGTGTATTTAACCTGACCCTAAAGTCAAATCCATCCATCCATCATATAGAAAGAGATCACATATGGGTACGTAGCTCGTCCGAACCAATCCAAAACGATGGAGCCAAATTGACATTAAATAGCGGATCGAATAGGAACTATTGGGTCCGAGCCAGATTAAAAGACTTTTATCTGCCTGGTTATTTTGGAATAAAAGAATGATCATGGAATCTTAAGATCTCCGTACGATGAATTCCATTCAGCCTCTCAATTTTAGCTGCCTGGTTTAGACCGAGACAACGTGAATTGAGTTTTTGAATCAAAAGATACAGGGGAAAAAAAAACATTAGTTAAAAAAGATGTACGTTTGATGGTATTAAATACGGGGGAGGAGTTAGCCCACATCCACCGGATTCGGGGGCCCTGTAACAGGTAAAGCAATTGCAGGCCCCTGCAAAAGCTACAAGCCATCAAGGGGGAGAGAGAAGAACAAAGTGAACGGCGAGGAGCTTCCGACGTCAATTTCCGGTGAATCTCCGGTAGCCACCGTGAGCGAGAGAAGAGGGGGGGGGTTGATAGCCAATTTTGATGTCATTATATTTCATAGGTCCCACCATATGAGATTGATTAAATCTCAACCGTAGATTCAAGCATGATCCAAAATTGAACGGTCATGATTAGCTATTGCAGGGGCGTGCAATTGCTTTACCTATTACCTGCCTCCCCCCAATCCACATCCACCTGCCCAATATTTGACCCACAACAGTGAGATCTAGGAGAAACTGATCGTGATGAGAGAGATCAACAATGAGGGTGTGAGATGTAATGACCAGTAGGTGGGGCCTGTGTCACATGGCAGGGATAACTGCCGCACCTTGCTTCTTTGTTTCTCTTTTCTCTAATCACCCGTCAACCAACACCATCAATTACTCCATTTCACGTGGCTTTATCTTGATCGTCTGATATATCTGAACTTAAATTGAATCGGACATATCTATCCGTCTGATAAGATGTACTGGATCTTATATAATAGACTACGTGAGTCCCATGTCACATGGCACGAATAACCACCGCTCCCATACTCGTGTCTCTCTCTCTCATAGTCACCCGCTAATCACTACCCTCCACTACTCCCTTCTATGTGGCTTCATCTCGATTATTTGATATACCTTGACTTAACTTGGATGAGACATCCCTATCCGTATGATAGGATGCACTAGATCTTATATAATAGATTACTCCATTCCACGTGATTTCATCTCGGTCGTCTGATATATTTGGACTTAACTTGGATCGGACATCTCTATCCGTCTAATAAGATGTATTGGATCTTATATAATAGACTAGTGGGCCCCATGTCACATGGCCACCACATCCACTAATCATCATCTCTCTCTTAACCATTCAGTAACCATCATATTCCACGTGACTTCATCTTGACCGTCTGATATATCCAAACTTAACTTGGATCGGACATCCCTGTCCATCTGATAGGATGCACTGAATATTATATAATAGACTAGTGGATTTCCCGTGCCCCTGACATGGTTTTATTGATTGGTCATGATTGATCCACGATTTATATATTTTAATGAAAAATTGCAACATCTCCGTCTTTATGCGGATGCCGCAATCTTCTGCATGCCAAGAGGGTAATAGCATGCCTAAAATAATAAGACTGTAATATACAATCATGTCAAGGAGCAAACAAAGCTTACTTAGATTAAAGAAAGAAAGAAAGAAACGTAATAACCACCCCCACAATCTCCTAGGACAAAAACAACCGTATTTTAGGAATAACTGAACTCATATGGTGGGGGTGTTTCTTGACCGCTAGATAAAATTCTTCTAGCATCTTATGGGCTGTCAGATATACCAAAACCCTGTCTTATATAGAGTTAGAAGATTAGATAGATTAGATTAGATTAGATGAAGAAAAGAATATAACCATGATGTTTGTCGGGGAATACTAGATGAGAGAGAGAGAGAGAGGGTGTGAATTGACAATATTATTACTGGTGGTTGAAACCAAATGTTCTGAAATTTGAAGCAGGTGTGGCAATAAAGTCTTGACAGCTCCCATGATAGCTAGCAACCAGTCTGGATGAGGGCTGCTTCTCCCACCCCCTCCGACACCGCCCCTCCTCTGACACTTTTTTTTTTTTCCCTTATGCACCCGCCCCCTTCGTTTCCCCTCCCGAGGTTTCTTCTTCTTTGTCCTCAATTTTGTGTTTATTTTTTAAAAATTTATTTATTTTTTTCTCAGTAGTTTTGTTTTTTGTTTAATCAGTTTTCTTTATTCGTTTTTTTAATCAATTTTATTTCCTTTTTTTTATCAGTTTTATTTTTCTTTTTAGATAAATAGCTTTTTATTATATGATTTGTTTATTTTTTTAGTTGTATATTTTGGAAGTCATTATTTATAAAATTTTAAATAAGTATAAAAATATGGATCAAAATAAAAAGTATATATATATGAAAATAAAAAAATAATAACAGTTAAAAAATTTATAGTGTTTTGAGAAAATTCTCCTAAATCAATATTGATTTAGCCATGTTCAAGGAAGAGTACATGTAATAATACACAAAAAATAAATACACAAAAATATATAAAAATACAAATACTAATCAATATTGTCTCTAAATTTGGCTCCCGTTGCGCTTTGTATTGTACCTATTATTTCGTACCACAAATGAACATGTATCGTATAACGAGCGGCCTATTTTTTAGTTTCGTACGATAAATGTTGCCGCCACCACGTTGAAATGGGTGCTATATGGTAATGAGGATGTAAGAAAACTTGCCCGAAGTGATTGTCAACATTTGCAATAGCTATTTCTCGACGCTCTTGGTTTGGAACTGGAGGAGTCTTTAATGGCAAGCGAGTAAAACAACTCCTAACATTCAAACAAAATAAAATTTTAAATTTGATGTTTTTACAATTTTAAATTTTAAATTTTGAAATTTTTACGATTTGAAATTTTAAACTTCTACGATTTGAATTTTGAATTTTTTACTATTTAAAATTTGAAAATTGTTAAGATTTGAAATTTAAAATTTTTACTATTTGATGTTTTAATAAATTGAAATATGAAGAGGTGTTTTGGAAAGGATATTTTGGACTTTTTTTTCTTCAAAATGGATTAAATACCCAAAACTTATTGTGGCCGGTCTAATTGCCGGATTGGGTCCAAAGAACCCCGGTCCCTTTCCCGATAAATAAAAAAATTGATTAAAGAAATAAACAAAGGTAATAACAAAAAACAAAACTAAATAAGAATTAAACAAAACTGAAAAAAAAGAAAAAGAAACTCGCAGACAAGGGGAGGGGGAATTAAACAAAACTAAAAAAGAAAAAGAAAAAAAAACACCCAATGAACACAAAACAAGATAAGGGTATAATTGTAAATGGTATGGGGGACAGCGGGAGGGGCGGTGTCGGGGGGGTGGGAGAAGCAATTTGCAGTCTGGATACTGCAGCGTGGATCCTAAAAATATATCCAAGATTTTTGTGTGGATAAGGGTTTTTTTTGTGGAGAAAGAGAGTATTTTTATTGATGTTATTACTTTATTAACTTGATTCCTGATTATATTGTCTTAAATTCTAGTTTTTGGATTTCATATCTCTTTTCACAGAATCTAATATCGGAGCTTCTTTATCGGATCTAAACCCGAAGTCCGATGGTTACTGGGTTCCTATTGGATTTTATCCGATGGCTAATCCCCAGGCGTTAAGACGCGACTACTCCGCCGGCATCCCCCATCACCGGCGTCATGGCGATGGTGCCCACGACCCGCCTTCTCAAACCCGTAAGTTCATCTCCGTCCACTCCCTCCCCGGTATTGGACGAGTCGTTTTCGTCGTGGATTCTATTCTATATTTTTAGGGCGTAAGATCGGATTCAGTTAGGTTAAGAGTTTATTCCTGTTTTTTTTTTGAGTTCTTGACGATTTGATTCGATGAGTTTTACGAGTTCTTGAATTGGATAGTAGGTAATTAGGTATTTTAAAGATTCAAAGGCTCTAGCCTTTTCCGGTGCTTATATGTCACACACCCACCACACAGATTCCTTTTGGCCTTTCTTGGTTGCTAAAGATTCAAGAAATGGGAGGGGAAAAGCTAAGTGGAACCCCCTATCGTCACCTAAGAAGCCGAGGTTCTGGAATCTTTAAAAAAATTCCGAAGAGTTCCCAACCTTTTAGAAGGACAAAAACGGGGTTGTTTTCTTGATCGGTGGCTCAATGGGGTGACATACGAGAAGAACCACGAAGCACGAATTCTTTTGTGATCTTCATAACTTAAGATGAGAACTTCGAGTTCGAGAATGGTAGCATGTCACGCTAGGATTTTTCCTTGATGCTTCCATGGTTTCATTTGTCCTCCACTGCCTAGTGATTTCCCGCAAAATTGTTTTGCTATTCATTATTGAATCAAGAAGTGAAGAAGGGCTCCTTGTGCAATTGAGACTATACTATCTGTGCATTAGCTGTTTTCAATCCAAGAGGTTGCAAATGAGTTATCTTGCATGCATAGCCCATTCTATTGTGTTCTTGTGGTCAAGATAGTCTGAATGATTTAAAACAAATGATTAAGCTAACAAGTAACTATTATTAACACATTGATTCCAAGTCGACTATTGAGAATAAAAGAAAATTGAGGGCCTTCAACACACGCCATGACCCAAGAAATCCAGCTCGGTGGGAAACCCATGGATTGAAGGACCTTCCACAAGAACCTCCATTGTACCCTGTCATAAGCCGTCCGTAGTTCGACCTTAAGCACCATCAAGCACTTGCTCTTAGGAGCCACATGCATAGAGTGTAGCACTTCCTTAGCAGCATCTATGTTGTCATGGATGCATCTGTCGCTAAGAAAAGCCGACTACTCAAGACCAATAATTCCGTCAAGCACCCCTTTCATTTGCATTGTCAAAATCATGGTAATCACCTTGTAACCAACGTTGCATAAGCTGATGGGCTTGAAATCTTTCACAGTTCTAGGGAATTTGCATTTCGGGATGAAAGAGATGAGCGTTTGGTTCCAACTCGGAGGTAGGCGTGCCAATCGGAAGAACTTTTGGATGAGCTCAACGAAGTCCGCACCAACAACATCCCAAAAGTGAAGGTAAAACTCAACCGGGATGTCATCCGGATCCGGGACACGGTCTCTGGCCATACCGACAAGAGCTTTCTTGATTTCTGCCGCAGTGACACCACCCTCGACTAAGGCCCAATCCTCCTCTGACATCCACGGTAATCCTGGCAGCTCCATATCAAGACCATCTGAAGAATCTTCCGCCCACAAGCGAGAATAATATCTAACAAAAACCTCTCCCATCTCCACTTGGCATGTCGCAGCAATTCCATTCTCATCAAGCACCTCACGGACCCTAGACTTTGACGCCCGCTCAGTAACCAAATGATGGAAAAAGGAAGTGCTCCTATCTCCAGCATGTAACCAAATCTTATGTACCCTCTGAGAAGCATGGTCCTATTGCTTGGCAATCAACACCTCCCATTGCTTCTCAAGCTGTGATATCTGTTCAATTTCAAAAGAAGAAGCCAGGCCAGCCTCCTCCCATTACATAAGTTCCCCGATGTCAAGTTTCCATTACATAATAGAGTTTGAACATTTGATAGGCAAATATATACTTGCTTTTAGTCACATATCTTCTTGGTGATATTAAACCAAACCAAAGTAACCTTTTACTATCTTCCAATAGCACCAATGGCTAATACCTTAGCAGCCCCTACTTCTGTTGCACCCATGACTACTCACCTAAGATCCTCTAATCTTGAGTTGCCCAAAACAAGGCTTCACATGGCCAACACAACCTCAACTCAAAGACCTCCAAACTCATCCGCTTTACTCTCCACCAACTCCAATGCCACCTTCAGCAACACTTCACTCCCTGAGTCCCCAGACTCATCTGACTATGCCTATGTCATCCAGTCCTGCCATTGCATCCACCTAGGTAGGCAAATCCATGCCCATGCACTCAAGAGAGGGTTCTCCAATAGCCCTGAGTTCTTGGAAACAAAGTTGTTGGCTATGTATGGGAGGTGTTCATGTGTTGGAGCTGCGTGCATGTTGTTTGAGAAGATGCTTGTTAGAAACATATACTCCTGGGTTGCTATTCTAACTGTGTATGTCGATCATGGGCTCTTCGATAATGCCCTTCTTATCTGGAAGGAGTTGCTAGAAGAGGGAATTGCTTTGGAATTCTTTGTCTTTCCGGTGGTTTTTAAGGCATGTGGTGGTGTTGGTGCAATTGATTTAGGAAGAGGGTTGCATGGGTTTGTGATAAAGTGTGAATTTTTGACAAACACCTATGTGGGAAATGCTTTGATGGATATGTATGGCAAGTGTGGAGCTGTGGACGAGGCTATGAAGGTTCTTAAGTGGCTGCCTGAGAGGGACTGTGTTTCATGGAACTCTGTGATTGCTGGTTGTGCGGCCAATGGGATGGTCTTTGAGGCACTCAACTGTTTGAAGAGCATGCAATTGTTGGATGGCATTGAGCCAAATCTTGTTTCCTGGAGTGCAGTAATAGGTGGGCTTGCTCAGAGTAGTTATGATAAAGAGGCCATTGAGCTACTTCGTCAAATGCTAGAGTCTGGCATTAAGCCGAATGCGCAGACATTGGCTAGCATTTTACCTGCATGTGCTGGATTACAAGCGCTTACCTTAGGAAAGGAAATCCATGGTTGGATAACGAGGCAAGAGCTAATGTCCAATACTTTTGTCATTAATGGATTGATCGATGTTTACAGGAGATGCGGAGACATGGAGAGCGCTCTGGAGCTGTTTCGAAGGTTTTCAGTTAGAAACTTGGTTTCATACAATACCATGATTGTGGGGTATTGCGAAATCAATGAATTGAGCAAGGCCAGGGAGCTGTTTGATCAGATGGAGCTACATGGAGTGAAGATGGATACAATTACATGGAACTCGATGATCTCAGGATATTGTGATAATGGAAGGTTTGAGAGCTCTCTTAAGTTGTTTAGAGACATGCAGATGGAGGAGGGGATCAAAGCCGACTCATTTACCTTAGGTAGCATGCTTGGTGCTTGCTCAGCATTAGGACTAGTCAGACAAGGAAAGGAGATACACTCTTATGCAGTATCTCGAGGACTAACTGCAAATCCTTTTGTTGGAAGTGCCCTGGTGGAAATGTATTGTAAATTCAGAGATCTTGTGGCTGCAGAGGTTTCTCTGTTTGAAGTAATTGAAAGGAATACAATGACTTGGAACGTGCTGATTTCTGGTTGCACCCGAGCAAATGAAATAAGCCGCTCGTTCGAGCTGCTGTCAGCGATGCAAAACGACGGCTTTGATCCAAATATCTACACATGGAATGGAATCATAGCAGGTTTAATGGAGAATGGTTACAATGAATCAACTCTCAGCTTACTCTGGGAAATCCAAAGGGCAAACTTGAAGCCTGATATATTCACTATAGGTATGCTAGTACCAATTTGCTCTAGATTGGTATCTACCGGACGAGGTAAGCAGCTGCATGCTTACTCAATTAGATGCGGTTATGATATGGATGTGCATATAGGAGCAGCCCTGGTGGATATGTATGCAAAATGTGGACATATAAAGCTTGCGGTCTTCGCCTTCCATAGGATATCACATCACAATTTGGTGTCTTTTAACATCATGCTTGCAGGGTATGCAATGCATGGGCTATGGAACGAATGCGCAGCTCTCTTCCATCAAATGCTGGCAGATGATATCACTCCGGACTCCATCACCTTTCTCTCTGTTCTCTCTTCTTGTGTTCATAAGGGATCAGTGAAAGAAGGTCATCACTACTTCAGCATGATGTCTAGAAACAACATCACACCAGAGTTGAAACACTATACATGCATGGTAGATCTTTTGAGTCGTTCCGGAGAACTTAGTGAAGCATACAAACTAATACAAAAGATGCCAATGAAGCCTGATGATGTTGTCTGGGGTGCACTGCTTGGTGGCTGCGTTCTTCATAGGAATGTGGAGTTGGGAGAGGTTGCAGCGAAGAGGCTCATAGAGTTGGAAGGCTACGATGCTGGGAACTATGTTCTCTTAGCTAACTTGTATGCAAGTGCTGGGAAACAAGAGGAGTTAGCTAGAACAAGGTATGTTATCAGAGAAAGAGGCATGCATAAGAACCCTGGACATAGTTGGATTGAGATCAAAGAGGAGATTCATCTGTTTCTTGCCAATGATAGGTCTCATGAGCAAGCTGATGAAATCTTTGCCACCTTGGAGAGCCTACATCTAAATTTGACTACACAAAGCCAAGTTTTGTTTCACTAGATATCAGGCTTTAGTAGCAAGATCCGATAGTGAACTTAATGGATGCGGATGCTCCCGTCTCATCTGGCACGTTAATGGATCTGAACCGAGTCCGGCCCATTTAAACACCCCTGAGGAATGGAACCCGATCGATGGGTTTCCAAGCTCAGAGCTTTTTTCCTCTCCGCTTCCTCTCCTCCACCTCTCCGGTCAGTCCTCTCCTCTCTTTTGGGTTTTTTTTCCTTTAAATCTCGAAAATTTAAAGATTATTATCCATTTCTTTATGCCCAACTTCGTGCTCTTTAAAAATAATTCGTCTTTCTATGTCTGCTGTGTTGTTAGTGGTTTGTGAGGAGCGATGGGTCGACGATATTGCAGCCATCCATGGTAATGGTGGAAATCGACTCTGAAATTAAATAGACACCACAGATTATTCGAAATACGCGGAAGCAGATATATGAAATAAATCAAGCACACACACAAGAAGGAAGACACGCGATTTTTAACGTGAAAAACCCTCACGAGAAAAAACCACGGGTCCACTGCAGGACCAGGCGAAACCAATTCATTAAAAAACAAGAATATCGTTTACACAAGTTAAGACGAACTCACTGTATCGACTCCTCGCATACACGATGTCGTCCTCACACTTGCTCGACTCCTCGAAGCACGATCCGCAACTCTTATTTTCCTGATTCTTCGCCTCCACTCACAACCAGCCTCTCTCTCTCTCTTCTCTTCTTCTCTATTTCTTCTTTCCTCCGCAGCCACTTCACCTCTCTCTTCACTATCTACTTCTATTTTATCCGCTGCTCTCTCTCTCTCTCTCTCTCTCTCTCAATTCTTTTCACCCTCAACTGCCGGTCAATAATTTCCTTCTTCTCTCACCCGGTCAACTCTCTTCTTCCCTCCCTCACTTTCTTTTTCTCTTCTTCTTCTGTCTCACAGCCGGTCAATACATCACAGATTTCTCTCGTTTCTCCCTCACGGTCAACCGGTCAACACACTCACTTATATTTTTCTCGCTCTTCCGCCCTCTCTCTTCTCTGGCCCTTGCTTCCCTCTCTCTTTCTTTTTCACCGGCCAGCCCGCTCTTCTATCCTCTGTTCTTCATCGCCGCACCGGGAGAGCCCATCCATCTCTTTGGCCGCCCAACCCCCTTCTCTATGTGTAAATCCCAGTAGTGTTTAAATAACGCAATTAGGGTTTTCAAACTAAATTAAGCATGATGATATCCACCATTTGATTTTACTTCTCTCCAATCCAATGACAGTGATTAAATCTTGATATTAACTTGATCAAATTTGATGTGACTTGAGCCAATTTGATCCCACTTGATTCAATTTGCCTTCAATTAGTCTTGTATGAACCATATATCCAATCTAGCTAATTTAAATATAAAATCAATAAAATTTATCAACTAATATGGAATCTTAACATGATTCCTTACGGACTCTATAGATAGGAATCAATGGCATTCTTCAGCTTTCGGGGTGTCACAGCTTCGAAGCCCCGCCGGTCTTGCTGCCGACTCTGGAGTCTATTCTTCTTTGGTTCTACAAAGGCCGAGGTGAGCTTTATGGTTTTGTTGAAGTTAATGGAAGGAGATTCTTACATAGTTATTAGATTAAATCGTGTCTGTTTACATGACATGAGCCTGTTGATTAAATAATTATTACCATTAATGGATGGAACACTTCAATTTTGTGGGAAGAGTAGACTGATGAGGGCACTTAATTCTGAAAAAAGAAGAAAACTTTTTTGTAGTTTCACTTTCAATATACCGACTTGATTGAATGCACGTATTTTCCTGGTGAAGCATATGGTTATGGATTTCCATTTTCTTGTAGCTTTAGATGTTTTTTTTTTTTGATTAATTGAGCCATGAGGCTACAAACCTCCACAGAGGCTAGTTACAAAAAAAGCTGGGTGGCTGGCGAGCCAGCCCCAGCCCCTCCAAAGCCAAAAAACAGTCTAGAAAGCCCAAGAGCCTCATGCGCAAGGTGGTCCGCGTGCATATTCTGCTCGCGAGGGATGTGCGCCATGCTAAGATTAGTGAGATCACGACTAGCCCACCATATGTTTTGAACCACTTCCCTGTACTCCTCAGCAGTCGGAATTCTTCCCCCTATCACGTGCACTGCATATAAGGAATCGCTCTCGATGTGGACGCTCTTAAGTCCGAAGTCCCTTGCTTTGTTGACGGCCAGGAGAATGGCGCCGAGCTCGCCCAGGAGGCTGGATTCCGTAGCAATAGTATCACTGTCTCCCCACTGAATTGACCCTTCATCATCCATGCAAACCACCCCGATGCCCTTGTAGCTTTAGATGTTGAAGCATGTGTTATTCCCTGAGTAAATTGGTGGTGCCCAACCAATTTCATAGGCCTATTTTCTCATTGATTGTTGTGTTTGGTTTTCATGATTTGCTTATAGAGTTGGTGACCAAGGATGCTTCTCATTTGTTAATAGCTTATATTGGATTAATTTGAAAATCCAACATGACAGAACTCTGATTTCTCTGTTACCCTCAGTCATCACATCAAGAGGCATAAATGGAGAAGAGCCTTTGCCTTGGACACAGGTGGTTCCTCTAATGCTGGTGGTCAGGACAGCAGCCTCAATGGGGAGAACACAGGAGTTGGCACAACACGACTGGGCATGATAGTCCGTGCCGCGGCAAGGCAGCTCTTGGATAAGCTGAATGCTGCTAGAAAGAACCTCCCTATGAAAATTTTTCTCCTCCTATTGGGTTTCTACACAGCCAATGCTCTGGCCACAATCTTGGGTCAGACTGGTGATTGGGATGTTCTTGTTGCTGGTGTTGTGGTTGCTGCCATCGAGGGTATCGGCATGCTAATGTACAGGAAACCTCTCCGAGTTCCAACTGGTAGATTGCAGTCTTTGGTGGTGATGGTGAACTATTGGAAAGCTGGTGTTTGCTTGGGTCTCTTTGTTGATGCTTTCAAACTAGGCAGCTGATTCTTTTTTTCTCAAACTCTCAATAAATCTACTATATTATAAAAGCTTCGTTGTTTTAAGATTCCCAAATCTTGAAATTGGTCCATCGGAGCATTTCATGTTTCCGCAAATGCAATAGGACATAAGAAAAGTTTACTTGTAGATTTTTAATCTTAAACAACAAAGTACCCTTTTTTTTTTCATTTAATCTTAAAGGAAAACTGGATTGCTATGAACATCTTTAGATGGCATGTAGCTTGAGGGTTCAGATCCCCTGCAATTCTTTTCCTCAATCCCACCTATAATACCCAATCTCCCGTCCTTATAATCCAACCGTCCAGAAAATGCCACTTCATCACTCATTAAAATTGGTTTTTCTCCTTTTTTTATTATGCACATGTCTACGTGACATGTACCAGTCACTTTTTGTTTTGTAAAAATTAAGACTTTTATTCTGACTTAGGGGAGCAAATGCTCTACATTTCCAATAAATTTGGGGGGTTGGGGATTTGACCTCAAGAACAACCCAGTCACTTGATCGTGCAAGCGGAACGGAAAAGAAATGGCAGCGCCAACGTCTACGTGGAGATGCCCAAACGCCGTGGTTGCTGACGTCTCCCGCGCGCGCGCGCGCATATGTGTATGGCCCCCAGGCGTTAAGACGCGACTACTCCGCCGGCATCCCCCATCACCGGCGTCATGGCGATGGTGCCCACGACCCGCCTTCTCAAACCCGTAAGTTCATCTCCGTCCACTCCCTCCCCGGTCTTGGACGAGTCGTTTTCTTCGTGGATTCTATTCTATATTTTTAGGGCGTAAGATCGGATTCAGTTAGGTTAAGAGTTTATTCCGGTTTTTTTTATGAGTTCTTGACGATTTGATTCGATGAGTTTGACGAGCTCTTGAATTGGATAGTAGGTAATTAGGTATTTTAAAGATTCAAAGGTTCTAGCTTTTTCCGGTGCTTATATATCACACACCCACCACACAGATTCCTTTTGGCCTTTCTTGGTTGCTAAAGATTCAAGAAATGGGAGGGGAAAAGCTAAGTGGAACCCCCTATCGTCACCTAAGAAGCCGAGGTTTTGGAATCTTTAAAAATAAATTCGAAGAGTTCCCAACGTTTTAGAAGGACAAAATTGGGGTTGTTTTCTTGATCGGTGGCTCAATGGGGTGACATACGAGAAAAACCATGAGGCACGAATTCTTTTGTGATCTTCATAACTTAAGATGAGAACTTCGAGTTCGAGAATGGTAGCATGTCACGCTAGGATTTTTCCTTGATGCTTTCATGGTTTCATTTGTCTTCCACTGCCTTGTGATTTCCCGCAAAATTGTTTTGCTATTCATTATTGAATCAAGAAGTGAAGAAGGGCTCCTTGTGCAATTGAGACTATACTATCTGCGCATTAGCTGTTTTCAATCCAAGAGGTTGCAAATGAGTTATCTTGGATGCGTAACCCATTCTATTGTATTCTTGTGGCCAAGATAGTCTGAATGATTTAAAACAAATGATTAAGCTGACAAGTAACTATTATTAACACATTGATTCCATGAAAAATTGCAGCTTGGTTTTACTGTCAGAGTCGCTCTTCAGAAAGTGACTAAAGGCAAGTATTTAATTGCTGCCTTCAATTTTACTTTTCAGATATTTGTGTACTTTCTTTTCAGATATTAGATTGCGGTGTTTCTGCATTGCACTTTGAGACTACTGGATTATAACCCTTTGGAGGATTCTTGTTTTCTCAGGGAGGTATCTTCACATGACTACCATGTCGTCCTGTTTGAAGTATGGACTGCTTTTTAGCAGAAAGAACAAAAGTTCTCCATCTCAATGCTGCATGAGGCAATCACTAGCGACATTAAACCAGCACACAACTGAGTCCCTGAAAGATCAAACAGTAGCTTCGGTTGATTATTTGAGGGACAAGAAGATTGTTCCTGACTCGGAGCCTCCAAGCACCAAGGATTTGAATCACTTACATCAGCTATTTGAGCAGAGGTATTTTTTGGATGGGGATTTTGGCATCTGCCTTTGCATCTTCACTTATTCAATGATCTCATTTAACTGAGCTATAGTTTATTGTCTGTGAATTGCTCAGTCGCAAGCTCATAGTGTTGACTGGAGCAGGAATGAGCACAGAGTCTGGTATCCCAGATTATAGGAGGTCTCTATGCCCCTTTTATTATTAACCTCAGTTTTTCCAAGGTCTAGCTACTTATTTTTCTTCTAGTACTATAACTTGCTCTTTTTTGTGTGTGGCAGTCCAAATGGAGCTTATAGCTCTGGCTTTAAACCAATCACTCATCAGGTACAATGACTACACTTCTGTATTTGGCTCTATTTTTGCTGGCGTGCTCTCTGTGTTACTCAAGAGTATATCAATAAACCTTGTAGTTGCCTTATTTTCATGAGCAATTTTTGCTTGTAATGGTGTATCTCTGCCATTTATTTAACAGGGGCTTGGTTGAACAGGAATTTGTTCGTTCACCACGTGCTCGGAGGCGTTATTGGGCCAGGAGCTATGCTGGATGGAGAAGGTTTACTGCAGCCCAACCAAGTGCAGCCCATCGTGCTCTGGTTACTCTGGAAAGAACTGGTCGAATAAGTATGATGGTTACCCAAAATGTAGACAGGTTCAACAAAACTGTATTACTTCCTCCTTTGGTTGATTTAAATAGATTTCGGTGAAGCAATTCTTATGTCTCAAGTGCTTATATTGCAGGTTGCATCAACGTGCTGGTAGTGATCCTCTTGAGTTGCATGGAACTGTTTATTCTGTAGTATGTTTGCAATGTGGTACCTCCATCGGCCGAGAATTGTTTCAAGTCCAAGTGAAGGCCTTGAATCCAAAGGTGATTTTATGCATTTTCTATAAGTTTTTGGTGAAACATCAACCAAAGTTTTCTTAGTAATCTTGGAAATGAATGGGAGCTTTTGGAAAATTCAGAGAAGAAATGAAGTCTCCTTATATCAAGAGATGTTAGCATTTGACATATTGCAGCTGATCATAAAAAGGTGTGTGCGTGTGCCCGTGTGTCCATTTGCGCGTATGTGAAAGTTTGATCTGTTGTAGGATGTGTTATTTCTGCGTACGATGAACAGTTTAAGTGCTGATGTTGACTAACTTTAAACATATGATACAATATTAGATAGGCTATTGAATGTTTTAGAATGTTAAACCGATAGTAGAACAATTATTTGTTATTCTCGTATCATTGGGAATTACTTTGTTTTAAGTTGGTCACTGTCTGCTGCAGTGGGCTTCAGCAATTGAAAGTTTGCAGCGTGGACATCCAGGATCAGATAAGAGCTTTGGCATGCAGCAGCGGCCTGATGGTGATATTGAGATTGATGAAAAGTATTGGGAATCTGATTTTGATATTCCAAACTGCCAGCAGTGTGGTGGTGTGCTAAAACCAGATGTAAGGATATCATGAGTTTTGTACTGGTGATTTTCTATACATTGACTCTGTGATGTATGCTTTTGATTAAGTTGCACGAAGGCAATTAGAAGTACTTAAAACGCTAAGATTGGAAATATTCAAGCTAAATTCCCTTTATCATTTGGCGCAAAGATAAAGCATAGAAGGCCTTATTGTCATGCCCATCAGATAATGTGAGAAGGACCTTGTTTAGGTATTACATAATTCTGATAATTCCTTTTAGTAGGGAGCAAGCAGGATTAGTTAGCATCTTGTATTTTTACTGAAATAGTTGTCTTTTTCTGATGTTATTGGAGCATTTGTTTGTATTTTCATGACAAGGTGGGTTAGTTTGAAAAATTATATGTATGACATGTGAGTGTCCAGCGAAGATAGTTTTGACTAACTGCTAGTGCAATTTCAAGGGATGTAGATTTGTAATTGAAATCTAAACTCAAACAAGGCAACAATGTATTTTCCTTTCAATATTTCCTATAACAGCTTTGAGGAACACAAATTCCTTTTGGACTTCCTTTTGTAATATTATGTTGCGCCGATAGCAGGAAAAAGGTAAATAAAGGATAGCAAGCAACAATGCAGTGCAGTTTCAAAGTTCCTTTGTCCTGGATGTCAACTTGTTATGCGGATTCCCTAATCAATCGTGTAATTTGTTGAAAACCTATGCTGGTGTTAGCAGAAGTTGATTGATGTAAGATATGTGGAAATTTAATTCCTCTTCTTACACTTTTAATGCTTGAAGGTAGTCTTTTTTGGTGATAATGTTCCCAAAGAAAGAGCTGATAAAGCAATGGGAGCTGCACGAGGATGTGATGCTTTCCTCGTGTTGGGTTCATCACTGATGACTATGTCTGCTTTCAGACTTGTCAGGTACCATTATTTGCCAATTGTCTTCTGTTTTTTCCTTGTAATACTCATCTAAGTACCAGCATTTCATAAGACTTTAAAATGTCATGCCTTACACCAGTTTTACTACCTTTTTAGTTGGGTTTTATTTAAGTTGTTACTCTTCTTCAGTGTAAATTTTACACCCCTTCTCTCACTCTAATGAACTTGTTTTTGCATCTTGCCATTGAAGAATATACTTTAGAACTCTCCACAGGCAGTTCCTAAACCTGTCGCCCTTTTGTTGTTCTCCAAACTGATTCAATGCCGTCCTGAACTCATTTTTATCATGCTTCGCTTCAACTTGTATCCATCTTAATTTATTGGCAAATATATGCCGCCTTCTCTATATCACTTTGTAGAGAAAAGGTGTCATACATATTGCATAACCTGTGTTTTATACGTTGTATATGTTCTTTGACTGCATCAATTAAAGTTGTATTAATCAGTTCTTGCAGTTGCTGCTTGCTCTAATGATACGTCTTTTCTCAGATATATATATGTTCATAGTCTTTAGTTGCTAACTAACTAAATTTCGTACAAACTCCACAGAGCTGCTCATGAAGCAAATGCTGCCATTGCCATAATCAACATTGGTGAAACACGGGCTGATGACATAGTCCCTTTGAAAATTAACGCTAGATGTGGGGAGGTAGGTACCCAGAATGCTAATCAGTATTTAGCTTCGACATGCATACGTATATAAAAGCATTCATTTTTATTCTGGTCCTTCTTTTTTCTGCCCCCAGATTCTACCCAGATTGCTTCAGATGGGATCTCTTTCTATACCAAGAGTCAGCTAACCCCAGAAAAATATCTCAAAGTTTCATCTGGTCCGGATCTGTGCTATAATAGGTTCCAAAGCACTCGTGCACACCACGGCGTGCATTTTGTACTCTCTTCTTTTGCTCAGATGCTGTATAATTATTGAGCATTATCTTGTCCCTATTTATTTTGATAACCATATTTATCAAAATAAATATTTTTTTTTTTCTACACAAAATATATATTTTGTACTCTCTTCTTTTGCTTAGATGCTGTATAATTTTTCTCCGAAAAATTACTACACAAATCATCAATTGAAATTGCATTTTGAAGAAGATTTTATATTTTTTTCCTTAAGTTTTTGGGATAATTACTGATGTGGTATAAAGAATTTTTGAATGGAGTATATACGCTTGTGGGGGACGTCCGTCGGTCAATTAACACAGGATTCATTGTTAGCGTCACACACTCACACGACACGACCATGCATGTCCAAGTCCAAAGATAAGGTTTTGGCGGGGCTAAGATGACGGCCATGCTCCGGTCATCGCCGGCTGCGGCTCCCTGGCACCGTCATGCTGGCCTATTCGAACGCCATGGAGGGGAAACCAGCATCAGGCTCCGTAAAAGGAGCTTGTTGCTTCTAACGCTCCCCCTGCTAGGTTCTCCTCATCCCATTCCCCTCTCGTTGGCTTCCGCACCTCCTCCTCGAAGAGAAGGAGATGGCGGCCTCAAGTGGTACACCGACCCGGCCGAGGGGTTCGCCCTCCTCCTCCCGTCTTCTTGGGTCAAGGTGCTGTTCCTACTCGCTTCTTAGGCTCCGATTTGGGGAATACCTCGTTTCGTAGTTTTCATTGCTTTCTTTTAGGTTATTGAGTGGCTGGGGGATTGGGCTTCATTCTTTGGTGTATAGAAGGAGAAGGCGGGGGCGACGGCGCTGTTCGAGGAGGAAGGGAAGAAGGGGGGCAACATCATTGGGGTGGTGGTGAATCCCGTGCGCCTCTCCTCGCTCAAAGACTTTGGAACTCCGCAGTTCGTCGCTGACAAGGTCATCCAATCCGAAAAGCGCAAGGTCTTCTCTTTACCCACTCCCAGTTAGCCAATGTCGATCTTTCTGTTTGTTCTTAGAATTATTCTCACTGTAATTGGTGGGTTTGCATTATTAGCCTTTGGATATATGTGCTCTCAAGAGGAAGGGAGACATATTCTGCTCCATTGTCCTGTTATCTTGACGAATCTTGGATGGTTGTGGCCTTAATAATTCTTCGTAAATTGGCTTTAATTTGGTGGTCTTTAACTTCTGGATTGAGAAAAATGAGAGGATCATCCGAAAGTAATTTAGGCAGTGAGACGAAGAGATGAATGCTCTTCATACTTAGTTTTGCTTGGCAAATTATCAGAGTTGTGAAAACAAATGTTGCCTCACATAACACCATCGTAATTGTTTGGGAAGTCATGGTGCTTGCTTACAAAAGGGAAAAAATAAGTTAAGAGTCAGATGGGATCATTTCTAAACAAAAGGGAAAAAATAGCTTATTGACTAAATTTGAATGCTTCTTGTAGAGACCATCTTGATTGCTTTTACACACTTTACAAAATTGATTTATAAACATTCATCAATGCTCTCCATGGAGTTTCAGAAATATTTGGTTAAACAAATTGACTTTTTATGTGTGCCTGATGGCCGCTAGTTTCTCTCAGTTTGGACCTTACATTTTAGAGATGTCTAAATTTCTTGTGCTCCTTTATTGTGATAATGGATGCATTTGAAGGTTTGGTTGCTTGTAGGAAAGCACAAAGAGTGCCGAGATGATAAGTTTTGCAGAAAGATCGGGTCATGAAGGTCTACCAGTGTATGAATTTGAGTACACTGTTGATAGCATGAGAGGCGGGATGAAGAGGATATTTTCAGCTGTATTTGTGGCTTCTAAAAAGCTCTATCTTCTCAATATAGCTTACTCAGATAATCCAGATTCCTTGGATGACCAGACGAGGATGGTCTTAGAACAAGTTCTTCATTCTTTCGACACTGCAGTCTAAGCTTGATTCTGTTGTATCTAGGAAAGGTAATGCCCTATCGAAAATGCTAATCTTAGCTATATTTCTCTAGTTTGGCATTTTGATTTTTTACCAACAGAGTCTAGGTAGTGCTTTTGATTTCTCCAAAGTTCGATATTTTTCAACAACGGATCATTTTCTAAATTTTATCAAAACTGAAATTTATTATTGCCCAATATTATTATTCTCAAAACTTTGCAGTAGCTTTATATGCTTTCTTCAGGGCTAGTAGATATCTGGTCATTAAGCTTATTAGAATTGGTTATGAAGTCCAATGAGTGTTCAGATGAGCTGGACTAGGGTCTATTTAAACATTAAACTGGTTTTTGCTGCTTGGTAATTCTTAATGGGGAAGTTTCACTGTTTGTGTTCACACATTATATATGATGATATTGAGTAAAACACATTGGTCATAGTTTCCAAAAGATCGCCATATTTCCTTGATCTCCTTACCATCATTCTTTGGTGATTCTATGTTGTAAAAGGGGTCAAATAAATACTGTTCTTGATGGCTAATTTCGGGTTTTCTTCTTGATAAAGATCATTTTTCCCTTCTGCCCCTTTGAGAATACAATTCTCGCTTTCACTGTTTGGTCTTTCGGCTGCTAATTATGTGATACACTTCAGAATACTCTATATTTATGTTTTTTCCACTCACTATACTTTGCCTCATTTGTTTTCATTTACTAAACAGGGCAGAAGCCTTAAAATATCAAGAAGTCTTGTGCATCAAGTCAGAATGCCAGCTCAATATACATAAGATACCAATGCGAAGAACTCTTTTCCCATACTAGCAACATCAGTTTATCTAGATCTCGTCAATGGGGTCGGTCCTGTTTTGGGCGATACCTATGGAGGAGAATATTATTGCTAATGGTATAGCCCGGTCATGCCGTTCATCCGGAGTGTGTTTTCTTTGACAACACAGTTGACCGGCGCTGGATCATGTTTTATAGTCCGCTAGCTGTTTCATGCTCAACTCATCAAAAAAAAAACATCAGTTTATCTCTGGTGATGCTTTGATTCATATTCAATGATGTTGTAATACAGAATAAGATGCCAATGGCTGCTATAGAAGCTTGTTGGCTACCGGCATCCACAAATTTGAAGAGTGAAACTTACACAAGTTTTGTGTGAGAGGGAAGATTGATTGCTTCCCTTATCAATATATAACGCCGCTGTATGGGTATGGGTCGTGCATGCCTGCAGCACGCCGGTCCGGCGAGCGTGGTGTGGTGTGGGGATGGGGCGTCGTCTCCTTCTTCACGTGGTTCGTCGGCATCGCCATGGCTTAGATATGCTAGCTCCTCCTTCCCGGTATCTGTTAATGTGCCAATCTTGCATGTCTTCGTGGAAATTTGAGATCATGCCCGCAATACAATATACATGTATGTATGAATCCGGATTCACGTTATGGATTTTATTATCTTAATTTGGAGGCAAAGTTATGGAATTGGCCCTCAAAACATGCTAAATATAATGTATATTTTTATCACTAGCTGAGTTGGTAATCTCGTTGGCTGGTCCAAATGAAAAAAATAAAAGAAAAACGGCTTAGTCAGCATTTTAGTAATTTTAATATTTTAAGGGGAGGCTGCAACGCCATCCAATCCAACAAGTGAAAGCAAACGTTTAATCAATTTTTAATTGCCCTTCCCTTGATTTTTCTTTTGAATTTTTTTGTACATAAAACCCTCAAAATAGTCTTAATTGACTAAATATTCTCGCAAAGGCATAACGTACAAATTACCATCTAAAAATAATTTTCTATATATATATATACTAGTTGTGCCCCTGTCACATGGCAGGTAATCAACCCCACCCCAATAACCACTCAATAACTCCCTCCCACTAAACCTAGGATTATCATGCTACATAGGCGTCATATAAGCTCCACATAAATTACACCTAGGACAATCTCCCGTCACGTAGGACAACGAAAGTTTCACTTATAACCATAGCCTCATATAATGATGAAATATATATATACACAAGCACACAAGTTATTAAACATCGTGGAGTTCCATGTACTCATAGATAAAAATGGCCCAATCGTGATTCTTCTGAGTATCGGAATTGTCACAACTTTCGGATGGGCTTACATGTTAGCTCTAACATTCAGCATTCAGGTATAATACAACAAAAACATGTATTTGTGGCATGAACTTTATAGTGAACTCTATGAAAGGAGTGAATGTGCTAAGCAGAACTATGACTACTTATTTGATGCAAGCAATGAGACTGCTGGAACACTTGTACCAGCCCAGATACTATATGATGCATTTTATGGGAGGTACCACAATTCCACCGGAGCCATCATCTTCTTGTTCATATTCTGGGGTTCCTTCTTCCTCGGTGGCCTTTCTATGATCACTACAAATGCCGCCAGATTGGTAAGAAGAGCTGACTCTAGTTTCCAATCATAAGGCTCCTGTTAATGCAGTGTGGTTATGTGCAGCAGCCATCTGCCATTCTTCTTGGACTCCTCCCAATTCTGAAACTTTAACGTTGTCTTCACGGCTATCACTTCGATATCCCAATTCTATTGCTTTGGGTGTAATGTATGCTTGACCGTTATAATGTTGTGGTGGATTCTTGATGCGAGGAAATGGTTCAAAGGCCCTGTTCGGAGGAGCGTTGACGTTCCAAATTTAAAGGGCTTAATTGTCCAGCAAAGGTGTTTTTGTCATCTTTTCGGTTTGTAAAGAAGATGGTCGTCCAAAATTCCATAAAAAATTCAAAGGTTGAACAGTTCGAACCCTGACTTTGGTCACCGCACATAATCCAAGACGTCACTAAGTCAAAAGCTTTTTAGCTCCGCTATGCTTTCCAAAGGAACGTGACATTAAGTCAAAAGCTTTTTAGCTCCGCTATGCTTTGAGAAAATGATGGCATACATGCTCTGTTATGGCCTGATTTGACTGAGTCTAAGGTGGTGACAAGGAGTGGGGGTGACAAGGAGTGGTGACCATCCTCTGAATGTTGGTTAGGAGTGGTGACCATCCATCAGTCCGCTCACACAAATTGAAACTGCTGACCATCCTTTGAAAATTGAAAAAGAATAAAGTCTGTGCACATGTCGACGTATGCCACGTTCGATAGTCAAAGTATTGATTTTTTCATCTATTCAATCGGTAGTGGGTTATAAATAAGATAGATAAAAGAATCGGTAATGGACTATCGATAGTGGGCTATCGATGGGATAGATGAAAGAATCAGTATTTTGACTATCGATCGCGGCATGTGTAATACACGTGTCACGTCGTCATGTGCACAAATCAACGCTCAATTGAAAAAGATGTCTCAACTTTCGATTTGGTACATGAATAAATTTTGAAATAGCCTTTAAGGGAGGAAATATTCCATAAATATTCATGAATCCATTACTTATTTCACATTTTATCCCCAAACATTATTTCCCTTATTCCAACTAATCATTACAAAGTTATTCCTATTTTCTACTGTACTTTTTCCTTATTCCAACTAATCGTTACAGAGTTATTCCCAAAATCTTAAATAAAGTTTCTTAATCCGGAATAAAGTTATTCCCGTGTCAAGCGCAACAAAGCCCCATTTGGTGTGAGGATAAGGAAAGTGGAGTTAAGGGGGTTAAGAGATTACAAGGATAGAAAAGGTGCAGTTATCTAATGGATAGGAAAAATAAAAATGATAGTGGTAAATAAATTATAGATAAAATAGTAATAATTATTTTTAGTGTTGGGGGGACATGAACACTGATAAAGGGCAACGCTGATAAGGGCGTACCAAACGGGGTCTTAAATGAATGTTACATGATGTTGTAATTGACTTTAGCTTTGAGAAAATGATGCCATGCTTTGTTATAGCTTGGTTTGACCAAGTCTAATGTGTTCCACCAATCCGTCCATTAATCACTACTATATAATGTCTAAAGTCTAAACTATAAGGCCCACCAAAGTCGCGTTCTACAGCTGTAGACGCACCTCTATAAGGATCAACTGTATCACCTAAACACCAAACACCATCCAAGATCTTATCCTCCGGCAACACGTGGTGACGTGCTGAAACACGGGCGAAATCGATTGGAGACGTGTTGCTGCCTGCTATATGTCGACGTGTGCTACTCAGAGCCCCGTGAAATTAAAACCAGAGGAGAGCCGTTGGACTTTCTAATTATGAATAGATAGCGTCTGAGAACAACGTCCAACGAACAGATATATATAAATATATCTCTGGATTCTCTGGATTCCAGAGAGCGAGAGAGAGAGATAGAGAGAGGTGAGAGAACCTTCACACCAAGCATCAGCCTTTCCTTGAATTCATTCAAGAAGGATGGGTTTGGCTGATGATGGTGGCGTGCATGAACCGGAGATGGATACCGGCGAGAAGCGGCTCAATGAGCTCGGTTACAAGCAAGAGCTCCGGCGAGAGATGGTATGCTTGCTCTGTTTCTTAGATGAAATAACTTTAGTTGGTTAGTTTTGGAGATTTTAATGTATATGATTTGGTGGTGTAGACGCTGTTTAAGACGTTGGCGATATCGTTCTCGACGATGACTCTGTTCACGGGGATCACGCCGCTGTATGGGTCGAGCCTGCAGTACGCGGGGCCGGCGAGCCTTGTGTGGGGGTGGGTCGTCGTCTCCTTCTTCACGTGGTTCGTCGGCATTGCCATGGCTGAGATCTGCTCCTCCTTCCCGGTATGAAATGTGCCAATCTTGCCTCTTGATTTGGAATCAAGAATCCAATTCACAACCCAAATTTAGGAATTTTCTATTTTGGTTATATTTTCAAAGAGTTACCAAATTAGAGCCTTTTCTTTTTATTTTTTGAATACCCGACTGCTCTATGTTTGTAAGAATTACTGTGTGGCAAGAGAAAACAACGGCTTAATGGGTTGTTCTTAGTCTTATTGATCTCATATGGGCATCAATGATGGAGTTGTAGTAATTGTTTTGTGCAAGTAAGAAGCACTTACCAAGCTGCTCCTGTTTTGCAAATATGGAACAGACTACTGGTTCTCTTTATTTTTGGGCTGCTCATTTAGCTGGTCCAGTTTGGGGACCATTTGCATCATGGTGCTGTGCTTGGTTGGAGACAATTGGTCTAGTTGCTGGAATAGGCACACAGGTACTGGTGCTTCTCTCATAGTTATTTTTATTGACATTCATGACTTGTATTTGATTATTGTGTTACAAGAATGCTTCCTCGCTTTTAAAGGTTGTGTGCTGTGAGCCTGTAATGCAACACTGCCCATGTAATTGATGATTTATACGTGGTTTCAGGCCTATGCTGGATCGCAAACTCTGCAGAGTATCATTTTGTTATGTACTGGAACGAACAAAGGCGGAGGTTACTTTGCTCCTCGTGGAGTGTTTCTTGCTATGTATATTGGACTTACGCTTATATGGGCTATACTCAATACCTTTGCTTTAGAGGTTATTGCCTTCATCGACATCATCTCAATATGGTGGCAGGTGATCCTCAAATGAAATCAAACCAGATAAATGCCCACTTTGCTTGTGATTATGCTTGGTGTCATCGCTATTCTCGTCTTCTGCTAAATATGAAGGACACCTTCGACCATATAAATGCCAATGTGAATTATGACATAAGTGAAAGTTGAATTAGGAAGGGAAAATAAAAGTGATGTCTTTGTGATTGGGAAATGGCTTTGTTGATGCCAATTATGGTTGACTTAATTATATTTAGGATGGTGGATCTCAAAATTTTTGGTCCACTTGGGAAGTTCAGCATTGTGTTATGAGATGCAATATATCTCCACTTCACAATAGAAGATGGTTTACTTCTCTTTACCTCTGCTTCTTGCAACTTCCAATGATTCTATAGATGATTGTTAGATTGTTATAGGCTTTCAACTTATGTTGGAGCATCAAAATATCTGTTTTAACTTGTTTTGTGATCTCAATTTCATAACAGTGATTCAAATTTCTCATATTTTGTTACTTTCAATTGTTGTCTATACGTTCTGGTCTATCCATTTCTTACTCTTTCATGCCAAACAATTGCAGCTAATTGGAGGTGTGGTCATTGTTATAATGCTTCCTCTTGTAGCACGAACTACACAACCAGCTTCTTACGTCTTCACTCATTTTGAGAGCGGAGCAGCTACAACTGGAATAAGTAGCAAGCCATATGCTGTCATTTTATCTTTTCTTGTTAGCCAGTATTCTCTATACGGATATGATGCTGCAGCGCATCTAACTGAGGAAACAAAAGGAGCAGATAAAAATGGCCCAATTGCGATTCTTTCAAGTATTGGAATCATCTCGACATGTGGATGGGCATACATCTTAGCACTAACTTTCAGCATTCAGGTATAATAGGGGCAAACTGTATTGTGGCTTTAACTGTGAAGTGGCTAGTAAATATCTCACAAAAGGACTTGATGTTTTATGCAGAACTTTGACTATTTATACGATCCAACTAATGAGACTGGTGGAGTATTTGTACCAGCACAGATACTTTACGATGCATTCCACGGGAGGTACCACAATTCTGCCGGAGCCATCATCCTGTTGTTTGTCATTTGGGGTTCCTTCTTCTTTGGTGGCCTTTCTATCACCACAAGTGCTGCCAGAGTGGTAAGAAGATTTAAATCTTGCTATTGGGTATTTTCGAAATTTTACTTCATATACATATTTTCTTAGCCTTTGATGCCTACATAATTTTGTTGCAAAGAATCTACTTGTAGTAACATAGAAAAGGAGACCTATTGCCAAAAAAATAAAGACTCAAGGTGATTGAGATTTGGAAATGCATTAAACTTGTGGAACCATTGTGTTCCTTTGCAAGTGATTTCATACTCAGTGTCTATACTTTCTTGAAGCATTACAGGGAAAATTGCTACCACTTTTTACCATTTTTTCTGTTGTGAAATTAAAACCAGAGACGAGATGACCCTTCCTTTTTTGTTGCCACTTGCTCATTGCCTAAAATTTCAATAACTGGTAAAGGTCTGATTAAAATTAATAGCCACTTCAATTGTATAAGTTAAGGTATAGACTTATAGTTATTGATGGATATCTTTACATTCCTTCAAGTGAAATTTTTGAATAGCTATTGATACTTGCATATCTAAATACTCTTATGCTCTTCTTTATCTTGATCGTTTATCGCAAATTTTGGATCCCTTCACAGCTCTTAGCATTACTGGTTTGCAGGTCTATGCGCTATCCAGAGATAAAGGAGTTCCTTTCTCATCAGTATGGCGTCGTATTCACCCTAAGCACAAGGTTCCTGCTAATGCAGTGTGGTTATGTGCAGCCATCTGCATTGTCATTGGACTTCCAATTCTGAAACTTGACGTCGTATTCACTGCAATCACTTCCGTATGCACCATTGGATGGGTCGGCGGCTATGCAGTTCCGATCTTCGCAAGGATGATCATGCCGGAGGAAAAGTTCAAACCAGGTCCTTTTTACTTGGGAAAAGCAAGCAGGGTGGTTTGCCTGGTTGCATTCTTGTGGATCTGCTATACTTGCTCAGTTTTCCTTCTGCCAACATCCTATCCTATCAAGACAGAGACTTTCAACTACGCACCTGCTGCTTTGGGCTTTTGCTTATCACTTATAATGTTGTGGTGGATTTTAGATGCAAGGAAATGGTTCAAAGGCCCTGTTCGGAACATTGACAATCAGAATGGAAAGGTTTAATTAGTTTCTCAGCGGTGTTCTTTCCTATGTTGAAGCATGTTTTTTTTTGTTTGTTCATGGCTCTGGAAATGAGGCTGCCTGTGAAGTTTCCACCACGTTTTCAGAATACTCATAGTTGTCAAGAAAGAGGAGGATTTTGCTTTTCGTTTTTTTTTTGTTGTTGTTGTTGTTGAAATAGGCCTGTTGAAAGTTCTACTTATGAGAAAAGAAGAAGAAGAAGAGATTAGATCCAATAAGGATATCATTCATTCTAAGCGCCAATACAGATACTTATGAAAAAGAGATTACATCCAGCATGTGTTTTTTGTGCAAAAGACACTGATAGTAAAAAAGGCAAGAAAAAGTCTATCCATCATTACGCTTAAATTCTTTCTTAGCGTAATGATGGGTGCGTTTGGTTGCGTGAATAGCTGGTGCATCATAATTGTGGGATGCATGTATTGTGGAATGCATGTATGTTGCATGCATCAGTCATCTAATGCTGGTGTTTGGTTTGCCTTTGGGATCATATGATGCAACATTATTCATATAATGTTCACATTAAAATAAATATATATACTATTCGTATAATTTTTACATAATAATATAATAAAGTTAAATTCTAATATATATATTAAAATGTTATATTATTTTAATCTCAATAGTATATATATTATTCAAATAATGTTGTGAATATATATATATATATAGAAATGACGTCCTTGATGAAGGGTCAGTGTCGGGTTCGTCGGTGAAGAGCTCGCGCGATGGTGCATCGTATGAGATGACCGTTTCATATGATGCATAAAAATCAACTAAAAATGCATGATGGGATGCATGCGTCGAACAATGCGTCGTATGAACTAAACGATGCATCGAAGTATCAGGATGAACCAAACGTGGGATTGGGGGTATCAGATGCATCGCATCAACCCTCAACCAAACAGCCCCGAAAAGTCAACAAAAAATACTTTCCTTGTTTATTGAAGTACTTAAATCTCTATTAAGCTCAAATAGTATTCTGTGAATTAGCAAGATAAGGACAAGGTATTTATCCCTTTGTCGAATAGGCTTCAATCATCGACGACTAGCGGCAGAGTCAGCCAAGAAAAATTATGATATCCAGGTGGTGCTAAATTTAAAATTTAAATTTAAATTTAAAATTATAATTTAAACTTTAATCATTAAGCAAACACATAGGTAATTACTCGATCGAAGTTATTAATTAGAACATATCATCATAAAAATTAATTTCATCATTTCTAAATACTCCTATTTATTTGCTTTATTTTTATTTTATTTTTTCACACTACGCTGTGGTACAATTTTTATAATTAGTATTAAAATACTAGCAAGAAAATAGTAGAATAAAAACCCTATTTTGTTCTAATCCGATTAGAAAAATAGAACCCGGAAATAGGAGTAATAAATAAGACTCCCTCAAAGGGCGAGCTTTGTATGGATTCCTTACCCTCTCTCTCTCTCTATCCCTGAGACCGTCAAAAGCGCGGAGGGGACGACGACGTCTCATGTGCGCCACCGCCTCCTCCTCGCCGCCGGCTGCCTCC